>CM046813.1:11993343-12061339 GCA_025617385.1 Murraya koenigii | reverse complement strand
TATAACGTTCCCTTCGTTTCCTTTTATACTCCATTTTCCACTTTTCCATTTCAATTGTCCACTCCACGTTAGTAGTATCTGGAGTCCTCGGCGGTAGAGATTGATGGAATATTCCACAAGGATGGTAGTTGTCCCTTAACTCGGATTCACGTGGCGGATCACCATGTCGGGCAAGTGCGCTAGGAATTATGACACCTTGGGCGTGTCTTGAAGCCACCGCTATGATATCACCACCGCGCCATGTGGGACCACAGTCGAGACATTAAAAGGTGTGCGGGATTACGAGAAGCGGTCGGGTCTTGTCTAGCTATGCTCGTGGGCGTAATCTCTGCGGCGAGGAAAGGTGTGCTTTCGAGGGACCCGTTCTTCTGCAGCGAGGAAGGAGTGCTCGGTTTCGACGCTTGACCAGCTTTGACACAGGGGCGACCTCGAGTTGGATAAGGGTGCTTAGCTCTTGACCTTGACCGGCTTTGACACGGAGGGCGACCTCGGTGGGGTGTCCTCGGGGTGTCTTACTCGGTGGAAGGGCTTGAGGGGCTGTCCGATATTACAAACACAGGTCCCAGGTTCTAGTCTTTTGGGTGAAGCGAGATAAGGCTGAAACTTAATAATGATGGGCGGATCGCGGCCTTTTACTCTTCCAGCGTTTCCGGTGTCTCCCACTCGGTCACTTCACGCTTTAAGGCGGGACAGCGTGGGTTGATCTAGCCGTGCATTTGAAATTCGAAGGGACGTGACCTAAAGGTCGTGTCCTCAAGCACCTGCCCGTCGAAGAGGCGCGTTCACCTCTTTAAAATCTGACTTTTCCTTTGTTCCTCTGTTGCTTACTTTTCGTTCAAACTCACGATTAATCGCTCTCTGCCACTTCTTGTTCTTCTTGCTACATCGAGGTGATTTCAGGCTAACCACGCTTCCTTTTGTGTTCGGTCTGAGCCATTCTTAGTTTCACCGCCTCTACTCTGTTTCTTCTCACTGCTTGGTTAGTTCACGCCCTAGGAAAATGTCAAATCCTCGAGGCCAGTAGGATGTTCTTGGGAGGACTCTTCATCCTCTAGTGAGGCCTGACCCATAGCGTAATCCCAGTGAGGGATTCTAGTCAGAGAGAGAGTTGCAGGTGGGTGAGACCCGGTAGCGACGAAGGGCGAGGGCTAGTCGAAGGTGCAGAGCGTGGGGAATACCCGTTGACCTCACGAGGTGTGAAACCACCCTCTCGACTTAAATAGAATTAGGCGGACTTACTGATATACACAGTAATATCGAGACGGGCTCCTCGAGTAAGACACCCAGGGACGGTACTAGCTCGGCGACCATACGGTCAAGGCTGGTCAAGGTCGGGGAATTCGGAGATGCTCTGGCCAGGGCACTTCCTTCGCTGCTCGGGGTCAGTCTGTCGGTCAAAGGCTGGTCAAGGTCGAGGCTAAGCACTCCTTCGGCTTGCTCGGGGTGGTCCACTCGAGTCAAGGCTGGTCAGGTCGAGGCTAAGCACTCGCTCGCTGCTTTCGAGGTCGTCCACTCGAGTCAAGGCTATTCGAGGTCGGGAATCGAGCACATCTTTCACGCTTGCATGAGATCCACGAGCCACGGTTAGGCAGGGCCAGGCCAGGACAACCAGGCCCGTTTTCTCGAGAATCACAGCACGTCTTTTAATGTTTGACCGGGGTCCCGCGTGGTGTGGTGGTGATCTTGTTGCCGGTGGTAGGCCTGCGCCTCAAGGTGTCATAATTCCTAGCGCACTTGCAGGCATGGTGATGCAGCCACGTGAATCGGGTTAAGGGGACGGTAGCTCATCCACAGGGAATATTCAGCTAATCCAGTTGTCGGAGGGACCCGAATACCACTAGCGTGGGAGTGGACTGACTGGAAATGGAAAGAGCGGGAAAAATGGAGTATAAAGAAGCGAAGGAGAGCGTTACAAGGGTTGAAGAATTTGATTCTCGAAGGTTGGCATTTCCAATTCACGAAGGGTTGGCAATTTTCATTCCTGAAAGGATGCATAGCTCGAGCGGGTTCTTACTATTCAATTTCTCTCATCGAACTTTACGAAAAACACCATACTTATCCAAAGGGGACGAAATAATACCCCTTTCATCTTTCGGTCTCCTCAGCTAAGGAGATACGAAAAGACAAACCCGATTCTTGACTTGGCGTCGGAGGTTTTCGTAGGAACAAGCCGGCGACCACGACCGATTTTACGTGAGTGCAGGTCAGGAGATCTCAGATTACGAAGAAGGCAGTGAGCAGGGACGAAACTCACTGCTCGAGATCGAGTTCTGCATGGCGAGAAGGATCGAGACCTTGTTTGAATCCATGACGGAAGAGTTCGAACGAGTCTGCTTTCAGTGTTTGGAAGCCTTTGTTTGAAGGTTAGAAGCCTTTGTTGAGGCCTGCGGGAAAAATTGCATCAACATCTTTTGGCGCAGATGCTGTGGGGATCGGAGCAAAATCACGATTTCCTAATACATTCGAGACCATGACACAGCGATGAGGAAGCGGTAGAAGAGGAGTAAGTCGGGAAGAATCGATAACTTTGAGAGAAGTGGCCAATGAGGGCCCAGAATAGGAGATTCGAGGAAAGAATGGATCGGATGGAAAAGCAAATGGAGACTACGACTTCCACTTTTGCTAGAATTCGAGGAGGGACGGAGAAAAGCATGTAATGATGTCCGGAGTCCAGTAGAGGAATGCTCGTGTTCGGGAAAATCGCGGAGATGAAGCCCAGACCTAGGGCGACAAATGTTGCGGTGAGAGAAGAAACAAACATGGAGGAAAGGGGTCTCGTCAGCATTTGCGAGGATCTGACTTGACCTCTCGTGCGGAGGAGTTGGAGGGAGAGGTCTGTGAGGTTAGCACTGAGTTGTGGAAGATCTTGGAGAGCGGAAAGAGTCAAGTTGGCGAATAATCTTTGGACAACGAATCTCCACTCTCCGCGGAGATCATGGGTGTCAGCGATCCACGTGACTTCAGCTTCCGGATCTGAAATTTTCGGGAAAAAGTGATCCGTTAGTGCTGCGTAGAGCGGTTCAGCGACATGGCGGGGTGCGAGGATTGTCGGCGCTCGGAGGTGCAGAACGCTTCCACTCACCTGGAGGAAGGCGAGAGGCTGGTGCTATGAGACTCCACGGGAAGCATCTTGAGCTTTGAGCGGATGTGCGGGGAGTTCGCGGAGCGATTCAGGGCGCGGTGACCCACGAGGATGACATGATGGGTTGTCGGAAGTGAGGCGAGAAGGAAGGAGAGTCCCTCGGGAGTTTATCAAAAGATACCATAGATCGGTCCTAGATCTTGATGCGTTCCACCATCCCGAGCTACGAGGAGGATTAAAGGATGGGATCAGGATGGGAGACCATGGTATAACCTGCGGAGTCCTTGATCCGATTCGTATTTGAATGCGTATGAGCGGGTGAAGCTGGATATGGTAGTCGAAGAGGAAAAAGCTATAAAGCTGAAGAGTTAAGCGGGACCGAGGAGCATACGGATGGATCGACGAGAGGTCGAGAGGCAGTGTAGCGCACAACTCACGAGGAAGTATTTCCGATGAGTCCCTTGTATTATAAAATGCTCATGTAAGATTTCGTCCAGGGATGGGATATGTAAAAATATAAATGTATGTAAGAATAAGAAAAGCATTCATAATGTAACTTGAAATGAAGACCAGAAGCGAGAAAAACTCCTCGGCGGAAGTCCCAAGCCTAAGTTATTAGGCGGGACGGTTACCAGCTTCAGTCGATTGAAGACCGAGGCGGGAGTAATATCGAGGAAGAAGCTCGGGTCGATTAAAGGCTCGGCGGAAGTTTCATAAGAACTCCTCGGCGGAAGTCCCAAGCCTAAGTCATTAGGCGGGACGGTGCTAGCTTCGGGTCGATTGAAGACCCGAGGCGGGAGTAATATCGAGAAGAAGCTCGGGTAAATTAAAGGCTCGGCGAAGTTGAAGAAGAACTCCTCGGCGGAAGTCCCAAAGCCTAAGTTATTAGGCGGGGACGGTGCCAGCTTCGGGTCGATTGAAGACCGAGGCGGGAGTAACTGTCGAGAAGAAGCTCGGGTCGATTGAAGGCTCGGCGAAGTTGAAGAAGAACTCGCTTGGCGGAAGTCCCAAGCGTAAGTTATTAGGCGGGACGGTGGCAAGCTTCGAGTCGATTGAAGACCGAGGCGGGAGTAACTGTCGGAAGAAACTCCGGTCGATTAAAGGCCGGCGAAGTTCGAGAAGAACTCCTTGGCAAAAGTCCCAAGCTTAAGTCTTAGGCGGGACGGTTGCCATCTTGGGTCGATTGCGAGCCGAGACGGAAGATCGAGAAGAGCAGCTACGGCCGGAAGTCCCAAGCCTAAGTCTTAGGCGGGGACGGTTGCCTAGCGGTCAGTCAAAGGCCGGCGAGCGGCTCAGCTTAGAGCGCTACTGACGAAGTCCCAAGCCTAACTCTTGGGCGGGACGGTGCCTAGCAGTCAGTGCGAGGCTGAGCAGGAGTTCAAGATGAACCCCTTGTCCAAAGTCCTTGAGGCCTAAGCTACAGGCGGGGCGTTATCTAGCGAGAGCCAAATCTGAGGCTCGGGCAAGTCAAATGAGCTCGTAAAATAGACATAAGGCTTTTTAGCCTAAGTCGGAGCAAAACTCTACCATGCATGGTTAGCGACATTACACTTGGGCATAAATGAAAATAGGAAGTCCAACGACTTAGAAAATTTTTTACTCGTGAGCATATTCAAAGTCAATTCAACATAGAAGACAAGAATGTGTGCACTACGAGCGATCGATAGAGTTGTTCAACATGTATCTTTTTATTTCATTAAAATGATTACATATGTAAAAAAAAAAAAAAAGTCAAGTTATTATTGGAAGGGCGTCTTGACGGCGGTGGATGGCGACATCCGCGAGGAGGCGGCGGGAGGGACGTCGGTGGGAGCTTGGCGGGAGGAGCATTGGAAGGAGAAGAGGCGAGCTCTCGACAACACCTTGGGGCTCGGATCGAGTAACCGGGATTGCTCATGTATTCAGTTACATACCCTTGACCTTGGACATGTCGGCTCGGGTATGCCTTGCCAAAGCATACATAAAGCGATCGTGGTGGAGTGCCTTGAGTGTTGTACTTTCGATGGCGGTTGGACCTCGAGTGTCGATTTGCTCTTGGAGACAAGCGACTTCTCCCTCCATGAGCTGCTCGTAGCAAGACTTACGAGTGTCCAGATCCTTGAGGCATGCTTGACTCGTTCTTGGTCTCGATCGACTCCTCTCGAGCCAGGAGACCTTGGAGTCGGCCACTGCTTGTCTTCTCTGCAAGATTTATATTCTCGATCCAGTGACACGATTTTCTTCCTTGACTCGTTCGTGACTGCTCGAGCTACGAACATTTGCTCGAAGTTCTTCGCAGGAATTTAGAGTCATTAAGCACAGTCGCGGATGCTAAGCTCGGGAGGAGGCTGGCTGGAAGATCTTGAGCAGTGACTTGAGGAGTCGCGGGACTCATCTCGTCCGAGGAACCTGTTGGTCGACTCTTCGTTGAAAGCCCTACGGTAAGGCTCGGAGCAGTCGGTGGCGTTGTTCTGCACTGGCGAGTTGGAGGACAGGTGGATCAGCGGTCCTTTGTCTCCTGCGTGGAGGACGCTTCCTCTGCTCAGCTAGGTTTGTCGGCGGAAGATGTAGCTCGAGTGGGCGGAGGCGGAGCACTAGATTACTGCTCGTGGCCTCTTTGAGGTGCTCGCACGCCGGTAGATCCCAGCGCGTCGATCTGACATTTCACGCATCCTGCTGCTCATTTCTCCACTTGGTACTAAATTGGACTCCAAAAGCTCAGGGTGTCAGCGACTCCTGCCTGAGCTCGCGTTTGAAAGAGCGATCTGCACGCGTGCTCGAGGCGACCCCGATCGAATAAGAAGCACCGGGAGGCTGCAAAAAAACAAGCGACAAGCAAAACAATGAGAGCAGAGCGGCGGGAAAACTAAAAGTAAAATCCACAGGCGGATAAATGACACAGAGTGCAAAAGTGCTTGCGGGGTTGGAGGGACCTCCTCAGTCTGACAGTCTGGCGTGCCCAGCTCTCCCCAGCGAAGAAGAATTTGCTCTTCCGGTTGCCACGGAGGTCGGGAGATCGGTGATGGGCTTTTTACCCTTGAGTTGGAGGTAAGGTAATACCGACCGGCATCGCTTAGAGCTACAGCTCGGTTGGTAGAGGTGTCGATTTCCCTAGAGGGCTCATCAAGTCGCAGCGTTTCCACGAAGCGAAGAGTCGGGAAAGGACCCTCCACCCATTCGGGTTCGATTGCCCGAGGGCGAGACGGAACCGAGACAGAACCCGGCCAAAATAAAGGTTGGAGGCGGCTAACCCCGTTTGAAGCACTTCAAGTAGAAGGTTGTATATCCTTGGGGGGACGGTGAGGATTTCACCTGCATGACAACCTTAAAACTACTGCTATCGGGTATGTTGTAAGTGCTGCTAAGTCTATCTAAGTTCGGGGGGTGGTTTCACCTTCGGGAGGTCGATGGGGTATTCCACGTTCGGACCTTTGGTGGCCCTCGTCGCTTTCTTTGCGGTGGGTCTCGACCACGGATAACTCTCTACGGACTAGAATCCCTCACGGGGATTATGCTTTGAGGGTTGTGCCTCGCTAGAGGAGGAAGAGTCCTCCGTGACATCCTACTGAGGGCTCTGAGGGATTTGACATTTTCTAAGGGTGTGAACTAACGGGGTGCGGGAGAAGAAGCGAGTAGTGGCGGGAAGCGGAAGAATGGCTTGTGCACGAACACGAAAGGAAGTGTGGTTGGCAGGAAATCACCTTAGCGGGAAGAAGAAGAGCGATGGCGGCGGAGGCGAGTTAATTGTGAGTTTGAGCGAAAAGTAAGCAAATAGAGAACGATGAAGAAGTTGGGGATTTTTAAAGAAGGTGAGCAGCGTCCGCTTGTTGGCGGCGTGCGTTTGAGGACCACGACCTTTTAGGTCACGTCCGTCGAATTTCAAATGCTGCAGCTAGGATCGACCACGTGTCCATGCCTAAAGGTGAAGTGGTGAGGTGGGAGGCAGTTGGAAAGCGTGGGGAAGAGTAAAGGCCATGAATTGACCCATCGTTCTTGAGTTTCGGTCTTATCTCGCTTCGCTCAAAAGACTAGGCGGGGGTGGTGTTTGGGTAATATCGGACGAGCCTCGAGTTTCAGTCTTATCTAGCTCGCTCAAGACTAAGCCGGGGCGGTGTTTGGGTAATATCGGACGAGCCCTGAAGCCACTTCGACTCGAGTAAGACACCCAGGACGGCTAGCTCGAGCGTCCATACAGTCAAGGCGGTCAAGGTCGAGGAATTCGAGAGATGCTCTAGCCAGAGCACTTCATCCGCTGCTCGAGGTCGTCCATCGGTCGAAGGTTGGTCGAGGTCGAGAGCTAAGCACTCCTTCGCTTGCTCGAGGTCGTCCCTCGGGTCAAAGCTGGTCGAGGTCGAGGCCAGAGCACATCTTTCACGCTTCATGCGAGATCCACGAACCGCGGTGGGCAAGACCAGAGCCAGGGCAGCAGGCCGTTTTCTCGGAATCACAGCATACGCTTTTAATGTCGACCGGGGTCCCAGCGTAGTGTGGTGGTGATCTTATTGCCGAGTGGCGGTACTGCGCCTCAAGGTGTCATAATTCCTAAGCGCACTTGCAGGCGTGGTGATCGGCCACGTGAATCGGGTTAAGGGACGGTACGCTCATCCACAGGAATATTCAGCTAATCCAGTTGTCGGAGGGACCGGATACCACTAGCGTGGGAGTGGAGCCGACTGGAAATGGAAAGAGCGGGAAAAATAGAGTATAAAAGGAAGCGAAGGAGAAGCGTTACAAGGGTTGAAGAATTTGATTCTCAAAGGTTGGCATTTCCAATTCACGAAGGGTTGGCAATTTTCATTCCATGAAAGGATACATAAGCTCAAACGAGGTTCTTACTATTACAATTTCTCTCATCGAACTTTACGAAAAACACCATACTTATCCAAAAGGGGCTAAATAATACCCTTTCATCTTTTCGGTCTCCTCACTAAGGGAGATACCAAAAGACAAACCCGATTCTTGACTTGGCGTCGGAGGGTTTCGTCGGAACTGCCTGGCGACCCTTGACCGATTTTACGTGAGTACGGGTCAGGAGATCTCAGATTACGAAGAAGGCAGTGGAACATGGCCGAAACTCCTGCTCGAGATCGAGCTTCTGCAGCGGAAGGATCGAAGCCTTTGTTTGAATCCATGACGGAAGGTTCGAGCGGTCTGCTTTCGAGTTGTTTGGAAGCCTTTGTTTGAAGGTTAGAAATCTTTGTTGAGGCCGCGGAAAAAATTGCATCTACAAAAGCAAAAGCCCCTTTCAACTTTCGAAGGTCCAAAATCAATGAACAAAGCTATTTCATGGAATCTAAGAGCAGTATAAATGAGCAGAAAAGAAAAACCCTTCCAACTTTAAAGAGTCCAAAATCAATGAACAAAGTTGGTTGCTAGTAACCCAAAAAAAAAAAAAAAAAAATCATCTTCCCTTTTCTCTTCAAAATAAATCAAGCAATTTTTTATTCTCCTCTCTTCCAAATGCACGACCTTGCTTCATCACTATGCCATCTTGATAACCAGCACCACCGCCACTGTTGCACGACACCATCAGCTCCAACGCCTTCACAATCTGCCTTCGTCAAGTTCAGATCACAAGCCCAAGGGCATAAATCAATTACCAATAAAAAAAAAAATACAGAATCAAACTCAGATCATAAACCAATAAATGCATTTGATATTGTCTCAAATCAACCAAAGATCAAAACTTTAAATGAAAAAAATCAAGTCTTTTCTTCATAAGTAGCAATCTTTGTGTCCAAAATCAAGAAGAAAGAATATTATGAATTGACACTTTAAAGCAACAAGATTTGTGTTGTGGTTAAATTGTGGTTGCAGATTGGGAGCTGTGGGTAAAGGTGATTGGTGATTATTAAAAAAAAAAAAAAAGACAAAATACGAAGTGGGTTTATTAAATACTTTATTAAATTAATATTGGGAGGTGGTTGGTGATTAGATTGTATTTACGAATTGGGAGTTGTGGTGGGTGATTGTGGTTTTGAACTTAATCTTGTGAATTTTAAATTTTTATTTATGTTGTGATATTTAGAGATTATTGATAACGATTTGATTTAATCTTTCTTTTACGAGTTATAAATTTAAAAAATGCAGAAAAAATAAATCTTATGCTATCAAAAATTAAAAGTTATAAGTTTTGACCTTTACAAAAAATTATGATATATTTTTAATATATATATTAAAAAGATAACGTTAAATTTTTAAAATCTAAGATTTTTATATTTAATATTTTCTAAATACTAATAAATATTATTTTTAAATATATAATTTAAATTAATAATTAAAGAAATTAATATAATATAATGTAATACTAAATATAATATAATTAAAAATTAATATGATATAATATAATATTAAATATTATATATTACTATTATAATAAAATATTAATATTAATGTAATATGATATAATATATTAATATTAAAATAATATAATATGATATGGTAATGGCACTCTTGGTATCCTCGCAATATGATATCCCCACTTCACAAAATATTCTCCATAACGATCGTAATGCCACGTAATCAAGATGTTGAGAAGGCAGCTTGATCTTTCAAATATTCTCAGCATCACAGGCAAGAAATGTTCCTGAAACATAACCGTATTCCGACTATTCTCATTCTCTATCAAAACAATAACCCTTGCATCCTCCCCCAATGAAACCGGCGAAACAAGTAGGAACATCATTGGTCTAGGCACCCAATTATCATGATAAATACGAACATCGTGCCATGACACCACACACTAACAAATCCCCAGTTGTAACAACTCTTGTCCCCAAAGAATTCTCCGCCAAATAAAAGAAGGATTACTACTAATATTTGCCTAAAAAAATAACGTTGTCGAAAATATCTAGCTCTTAAAACCTGTGAAACAAGTGCCTCATCATGAATAAGCATGGCCATCCTTGTTTTGCCAACATAGCTTGGTTAGCCCTATTTGTTAGCCCTGCTCAATCTATCCCAGCCCATCCAATGTATCTATCACTTGTTATCCTCAGACCCCCACTAAAAAGCTGAAAACCTCCATTGAACTATGCATCTGGTTGTAGATGAAAGAGTAAAATTAGGGATTATTGAATCATGTGGGTAATTGGGTTACTTTGATTGGTGGTATTGACGAGATTGTTAGGGAATGTTTTTCTTTACTTTTGTTCATCATCTAGTTCGCTACCGAAAAGAGGAAGGCTATTTTTTCTTTTTACATGCTAGAGTTACTAATGATATAAACTGGGAATTGACAGCAAAATTTATTGGCAAAGATGAGAAGAGTGGTTATATATGCAGATGCTCCTACAAAGGCAGCTGGTCTACATGGTTTCTCAGCAGCTTCTTTTTAACATCATTAGTGTATTGTTCGAAAACAGGTTGTCAATGCATGTATGGCTATTTTGAATGGTGGGGTTGATTTTTCACCTTTGAATCATACTATAGTAATGCTGATTCCTTAAGGTGAAGAGTGATAAAAAGGTTATAGAATTCCAGCCAATTAGTCTGTGTAATGTGATTTATCGAATTATTATTAAGGTACTAGCTAATCGTGTAAAGAGGAAGCTCGAGGCTGTAATTTGTAGTAATCAAAGTGCATTTATTCCGAATTGTGTGATTATAGATAATGTCATAGTGAGATATGATGTTTGCATAAGTTGCACTCCTGCAAAAATGGTAAGAGTGATTTGGTGGCTTTAATGTTGAATATTAATTTCTAATCTAGAGAAATCTTCAATCCATAGTTTTTAGAATATCTCAATCAAAAATAGTTTCCCGTTTAATTATTCTATTCTACTATCTTCCCCTGCTCTTACAAATTTTGGTATCAGAGCCTTAATCAAACGGCCTCAACCTCTACTACCTTTAATTATAACTAAAATCTTATTCCTATCTTTGATGGAGAGAATTACGAATTCTAGAGTATTCAAATGAATACTCTCTATTTCCCAAGACCTTTTGGGAAATAGTAAAGAGGGATTTGACGAGCTGGCGACTCTAGAAGCTCTGTGCACATAGACTCAGGCAAAGCAAAACGAATACAGGGGAAATAAAAATAAAAATAAAAATAAAAGATGCTAAGGCTTTACTCTTCCTGCAGCAAGGTAACAAGACTATTTTTCCAAGGATCCTAGCAGCAAAGAAGTCGATTGATGCATGGAGAATTCTAAAGGAAGATTTTCAAGGATCTGAAAAGGTAATCTCCATTAAACTTTAGTCTTTATGGAGAGAATTTGATAATCTCTTTATGAAACATAATGAATCTGTCCAAGCTTTTTTTTTTTCCCTAAGGCATGTGGCATAATAAATCAAACAAGTTATGTAGATACCATTGAAGATAAAAGAATTGTTCAAAAAATTTAAGCAGTCTTCCTTGAAAATTTGAGCATGTTGTTGCTGCTATCAAAGAAGCAAAAAATTTATCTCAATTTTCCTTGCATGAACTAATAAGTTCTTTGAAGGCACACGAGGAAAAAATGAGCAGGTTTACAGAGCAGTCAATTGAACAAGCTTTTCAATCGAAACTGAACGTCAAAGAATGAAATGGTGGAAAGTTTGAACGAGGCAATAAGAAAGAGGAGGATTCATCAAACAATGGCGGTGACGGAAGAAATTTCAAAAATCGCGGACATTGGAAAGCAAAAAATGATCGAAGGTATGGCTCTTATAAGCTCCAATGCGATGTTTGCAAAAAAATTGGCCACGCAAGTGAAAAATATCGTTATAAGTTCACAACGTGCAATAAATTAAATCACATGGATAAAAAAGGAAGCAAATTTTTTAAAAGATGAAACTGAAGATCAAATGTTTTATGAATGCTCAAAGAGAGTCAAATGATATTTGGTTTTTAGGCAGTGAAGCTCGGAGATGGCAAACTACCAAGTGTCCAAAGCAAGGGGACTATTTCCGTGATGACAAAAAATGGTAATTCCAAACTCATTGCAGATGTTCTGTATGTTTCTGGATTGACTCGAGATTTATTAAATGTTGGTCTGCTTATTTGAAAAGGATATACGGTGAAATTTGATAGTGATTACTGCATCATAATTGATAAAAAAAAAATAATCAATTGGTGAAAAAAAGTACAAATGTCACCAAATAAAGTCTTCCCATTAATTATGCCAGCAAAAGAAGATCATGGCCCACAAGTAGAAAAAACTAATGAGTCACTTTTATGGCATTAGAGGTATAGACTTCTGATTGGCCTTCCATCGATCCGAAATGAAGAAAAAGTCTGTGAAGAATGTATTTACGACAAACACCACAGGCACCAGGACTTCCTGGAGAGCGAAGGCCCTACTTAAGTTGGTTCATGCAGATATCCATGACCTAGCTCGAACTCCGTTAATTAATAAAAATATATATTTTGTACTTTTTGTAGATGATTACAGTAGGTACATGTGGGTGTACTTTCTAAGCCAGAAGTCAAAAGCCTTCACGAAAAGGCATTAGCTGAAAAGTAGAGCGGAGAAAAGCTAAAGGTGTCCAGAACAGATCGCGGTGGAGAATTCACTTCCAAGGAATTCACAACTTATTGTCAGGAGCACAGAATTAAAAAAGAACTGACCATCCGCATACCCCACAACAAAATGGTGTTGCAGAATGGAAGAACAGAACAACCATTGAGATGGCCAGAAGCATGCTAAAGGTGAAAAGACTTCCTTACAAGCTTTCGGCAGAAGTTGTCCACACAGCAGTCTACATCCTCAACAGATCTCCTACAAAAGCAGAAGCGGACCAGACTCCATTTGAAGCATGGCACAGAAGAAAACCAGAAGTAGGCTTCTTCAGAGTCTTTGTGTGTATTGCATATACTCACACTCCGACACAGCAGAGAGAAAGTTTGATGAGAAAGGGGAAAAATATTTTTTCATTGGCAACGGTGATGAATCAGAAGGATACAGCCTGCTGAATCCAAGAACAATTGGGCTGATGATTTACAGAGATGATATATTTGATGAAACGAAGATGTGGAGTTGGGAAATTAATGGTTCTGCAGCTCCAATAGTACTTGAATAAGAAGCTATAGTTCCCAGAGTTGAAGAACCAAGCACTTCAGCAACTGCAACAGACACAATTCCTGCAACCTTAAGGTCTCCATCATCCAGGAAGGTACGCTCCCTTAGAGACATCTATGACGCATGCGACATGGCACTAATCATAATCAAACCACAAAAATTTGAAGACGCTATGAAAGAAGATAAATGAGTGGAAGAAATGAACTTGATCAATAAAAGTAATGCTTGAGAGCTTGTTGGTCGCCCTCAAGGAAAAGAAATTATCGGTCCGAAGTGGATTTACAAGACCAAGTATAATATAGACGGATCAAATTAGAAGCATAAAGCTCAATTGGTTGCAAAAGGTTATTCTCATAAGCCAGGAGTCGACTATAATGAAACATTTGCACTACTGGATCGAATGGAGACAAAAAGAATAGTCCCTGCCATAGCAACATAGTTAAAGATTAAAGTTATATCAATTGGACGTAAAATTAACTTTTTAAATGGAGAGCTACTAGAAGTCTACGTGGAGCAACAATAAGGCTACATACAGAAGGATAAAGAGCAAAAGGTGTATCGCCTAAAAATGGCACTGTACGGGCTAAAGTAAGCCCACAGGCTTGTAACAATAAGATTGATCAGCATGGATTGAAGAGAAGTCTAAGAGAACCATCATGAAATCAAATGGGCAAGAACTCTTGTTAGTCTGTCTGTACGTGGATGATTTAATCTACGAAAGCACAAATCGAAGAGTTGTGGAGGTCAAGAATGACATGATGCAAGCGTATGAGATGACCGATCTTGATCTCATTAGATACTTTCTGGGCATACGGGCTAGTCAGAAGAAGGAATTTTTATTTCACAAGGAAAATATATCGAGGAGCTGTTGAAGAAATACAGGATTACTGACTGCAAGCCAACAGAAACTCCAATGGGAACAAATGAAAAACTTTCAAAAGAAGACGGAGCTCAGAAGGTCGGTGCATCAACATGTTGCAGCCTTGTTGGATCGTTGATCTATCTTACTAACACAAGGCCTGACATAGTTAATGCAGTAAGCATAGTATCCAGGTATATGCATGAGCCAGGAAAGCTTCACTGCGCAGCATCTAAAAGAATTCTCCGATATGTCAAAAGGATTTTGGCATCAAATATGTTCAGGAGGAGAAAGGTAATCTGACTGGCTACACTGACAGCAATTGGGTTGGATCTGTTGATGATAGGAAAAGTACTTTTGGGTATATATTCTGCCTCGGATCAAATGTCATCACTTGGGCATCGCGAAAGCAAAGTACCGTCGCTTTATCATCAGCAGAAGTCGAATGCATTTAAGCCACAAAAGCTGCATATGAAGCAGTTTGGTTAAAGAAAATATTAGCAGACCTTTAGTAAGACTCACCAACAGTTATCCATTGCGATAACATGTCAGCAAATCAGTATAACAAAAAATCCACTCTTCCATAGCAGGTAAAGCAAATTGAGCTTCGACATCACTTCATCAGAGACTTAACAGAGAAAAAGGGGATTGAGTTAAACTTCTGCACTACTCAAAAGCAACTTGCAGATATCTTCACCAAAGCTATTCCGTCAGAGAAGTAGAGGACCCTCAGAAAGCAGATGAAGATTACAAATTAAGGGGGCATTGAAATATTAATTTGTAATCTCGAGAAATCTTCAATCATTGGTTTCTAGAATATCTCTAATAAATTTATGGATGTTAGAAATATCTAACCATCTAAAAAATATCATTAAATATTTAGAATCTAAAAATGTTAATCTAAATAAATATTTTTTAAAAAATTTATGAATGCTAGAAATATTCAGATATATAAAAAATATCTTTAATAATATATGTGTAATATCTAAGCATCTAGAAATATCTATATAAAAATTATGTTTAAAAATTAGTCATAAAAAAAAAAATCTAAATATGTGATCATCAAGTGTTTGTAAGGCCTATAAATACATATCTCTAATTGAAGCAATGAAGTTGTGAAGAAAAAACTTTCATTTGTAAAATCCTTCCACTTCCCTTCATCTTTAATCAAATATTCTTAATGAAAAATAATTTTCCCTTTGATTATTCTAGCCCGCTATCTGCCCCTGCTCTAACATTAAAGGTTGATGTCAGTAAAGCGTATGATAAACTGGAATTTTTTTTTTTTTTTAACAGGTAATGGTGTGGTTGCTTTTTCTACAAGATGGATCTGTCTCATTATGAATTATATGTCAACATCAATTTTATCTTTTCTAAAGGTCTTGCAAAGTTACTCGCGTAATTTATACTTCTTATAAAAATTTATATGAGTCCCATACGTATTATAATTTTTTATATGAATTTTATAAAGAGTGTTAGTTATATGAAAAATAATTTAACAATTCCTCCTTATTAATATTGAGGCTCGGGTCCAGTTTCCTAAGTCATGAGATTAGGTAGGGTATCTACTCTCTCCTTATTTGTTATTCTCTATGTTGAGTCATTCTCAGCTATAGAGCCTACAACTGAGTCTTTGGGTTATATTAGTATCTTTGAGATATATAGCGTCCCAAGAAAAAAGATGAGCAGCAGTATCCTCGCCCGATTAAAGAAAAGCTTTAGCACTGTTGAAAGTCCAATCAACTCCTCTGCTCCATCGAAGAAACTAAGGGTTGACCTTACTGCTTCCCCTATCAAAATTCTTCCTCCTTCCTCAAAAAATAGAAAAATGGTAAAAAATCTTCTTCGAAGGACTTTGCTTCCATTGTTCCTGTCTCGTCCGAGTTAATGCGCCCAAGGGAGCAAACCGATTTTATCGAGCCTTATATCAAGGAGTTTATAAAACATATGCAGGAAGATTTTGTCGTTGAGTTGGAAACCTTCAGTTTTAATGAACTAGCCAATTCCTTCCAGCGTTCTGTATGCTAGGTTGCTGCTGCTTCTACAGCTTTCAAGTCAAGAGTCCTTAATTACGAGAGGAGACTTAAAGCTAAAAATCAAAGCTTGAAAAATGATCCGGAGCAATAGAAGGAAGAATCGACAAGGCTCGAACTAATATCTCCACATTTGAGTAGAAAAGCGCCATGACCGACTCTAAAGCGTTCCAATTCGAGAAAGAGTTATCCATAGTCAGAAAAGAGCTTTTGAATGCTAGAAACAATCTTGACGTTCAAAGATTCTCTTTTGAAAGGACTATAGAAGCTAAAACTTCATGACTCTAAGGTATTCTAGACAACAACGGACTAACGTTTTGAACGTGTGCATCATGTCTGTCTTGGACAAAGAATACTCTGAGCTTGACATGACTAAACTGGAGGCTTGTGTGGATTCCTACATGAGTGATTAGGATGCCCGTAGTTAGTAGTGAGAGATTCGACTCCAAAAGTGGTAGTCATTGTTATAGGACCTGAAGAAGTCGCTCCCTCTGCCGAGTAAGGTCCTCAAGTTGCTCCTTCTACTCAAATTACTAATCAAGCTACTGACCAGTCTGCCTAAGCTCCTTAATTTCCATTGTAAATTTTTGCTATGGCATTGTAAACTCTGGCTTTTATTGCCTTGAATAAAAAGAAAGGAAGAATCTTTTTACTTTCACTTTCTCTTACAACTTTTAATTTATTCAGTATTCTTCTGAGCTCGAACAATCTTTTGGCAAGTTTCAAATTTTGTCCTGTTTTAAATAGACTCTCGGACTTTAACTTGTTATATCTGTCTTGCCTACTTCTAAAGATATGATCTGCTCGAATTAACTCTTACCAACTTTGGCTTCTCATCTTGTCATGAATAGGAGGCTTTTAGACTATTGATCTTGACAAATTTCAGAATCTTAACTTGCTCGAGTTGATTCTGGCTTCACTTGGCTCTTTATCTTGCCTTGGACACGCTTTGAAACTCCTGGCATTAGCTTAATTTGGGAGCTTATTCTATTCGAACTAACTCTGACTTTGCTTGATTCTTTGTTTAGCCTCGAGCAGGCTTTGAGACTTTTAGCCTTAGCTTAATTTGGAAGCTTATTTTGCTCGAGCCAACTCTAGCTTTGCTTGGTTCTTTGTCTCTCTCGAGTAGGCTTTGAGACTTCTGGCCTTAATTTAATTTGGGAGCTTATTTTGCTATAGCCAACTCTGGCTTTGCTTGGCTCACTGTCTCGTCTCGAGCAGCCTTTGAGACTTCTAGCCTTAGCTTAATTTGGGAACTTATTTTGCTCGAGCCAACTCTGGCATTACTTGGCTATTTGTCTTACCTCGAGCAGGTTTTGAGACTTCTAGCCTTAAATTTTCTTTTTTAGTTTGACTTACTCGAATTGAATCAATTTTGAAAACATTCATCTTTGCTTTTCATTCATGAATAATATATTACATGCTCCAAATTAAAAAAGGCCGAATTCATTACATTACTTTACAAGAAAACTTACTGGAAATATTTTCTCAAGTATTATACATTCTATGGTTTTCTAACCTCCCATCTATCGGGATAAACTAACCTGCATGCTCCTGGACCTGCCACCTGTTTGATCTTGTACAGACCTTCTCAATTTGGGCCTAATACACCCTGATTAGGATCCTTAGTGCTCTGGTTGACTCTTTTTAGCACCTAATCTTCTAATTTAAACCGACGGATATGCACGTTTTGATTTTATAGCGGAACACTTTTTGCTGATAATCTGCAATCCTCTTTGACGACCTTTTCCTCATCTCTTCTAACAGGTCAAGATTCCCATAAATATTCTCATTCTACTCTTCATTGAAATGTTTTGTCCGGTAAGTGCCCACCCTTTATCTTTGCTGGGATCACTTCATACCCAAATGCTAAGGAAAATGGTGTTTTCCTCGTGGCATTCTTGTGCGTAGTTCTATAAACCCATAACGCATTAGGTAACTCATCCACCCATGCTCCATTCTGCTCTCCTAACCTAGTTTTCAAGAGTCATTTTATAGTTTTGTTTGCATCCTCCACTTGCCCGTTTGCCTGCAGATATGATGGCCAGTAGAACTTTAACTCTATTCCCATATTTACACAGAAGTCTCTGAACTTTTCATTATCTGTAATTAGATCATGGGGGATTTTGTATCTATATATCACATTTCTCTGATGAAATGAGGGATTCTGTATCCTGCTCAAAGCCTCTACCTCAACTAAATTCGTAAAATAATCAATCACGGCCAATGCGTATGTTGTGGATGCCCGCTTCAAGTGCACCTCTGTATCGACTAAATCACTCTAAGGGTCTAGTCAGTGGAACCTGTGAACCACGCGAGCTGATTAGATGCGTGGGGCAGAGGGCTCGTAGTACCCCCTCCTCATGATATAGCCTTTTCTTCTCTTCAGTAGTAAATCACCTACTAAAAAAGAGGTTGGCCTGCATGCCCTATTTGAGATGAGACTACGAAGGCAAGTGATGGGCTCTTTCATTAGGAAAGGGAAGAAGGGACTTAAGCATGGCGGATACCGTACACTTGAGCAGCAAAGGAGAGCGAGATCATACCTGTATGGACATACGGTTCCCATAGAAGATCAAGTTGGTGAGCCGTGTGATAGGAATCTTCCCGCAATGTTTGGAGAACATTGAATGAGAATGAGAGGTTCACCACCACATCATTATATGCAAGAGAAGCTCGCTTGATTCGCAAATTGGTACGATTTGTAATTCAGTTTTGACTCCATGTTTGATAGACAGACCGTAATTATATTAATTGTGGTTATATTCATGAGTAGTTTAGTCTATCTTTATTCCATTTCACATATGTTTGGGATTCACATAGCCCTCGAAATATGTGCTATTTATCTATTTTTACTTTTTTTACACTAATGTTGGTGATTAGGGATAACTTTGAATGGGTGAACAAACAATATTGTTGCGCAGGGATATGATTTGGCAAGCTAGGGCAAACAAAGTCGTCTGACCCGATATTAGGCTTTCAAAAGAAAAGCCTTCGAAAGGAAAAGAAAAAGCTATGCTACTGATTGACCCTTTCGTTCTTATCACTCTGGGTTTCTATCTATATGACCTCTGGGCAGTAAAAGTACACCTTTTCCGTATAGAAAGGTAGTCTGAAGATTGAATTTAAGAGTCTGTTCAACGCTCTTTTTTATCTATCAATAGAATGATCTTTGTGCACATTGTTCTTAGAAAAGATCGATTGAGACCCCCTCCCCATTCCCACGAAGATCTCCACGTACTTGTCCAGTCCAGGACAACTGAGATTTCCGGTCTACGTGCTTGTGAGCAGCTTAAATAAAAAAGTTTGGTCTGATCTGAATTCAGGCCCGGCCCGCCTGTTTACTACTAGGTTTGGGAATGGTGCCAGGCGAAGGAGCCACTTTGCCCTGCTACTCTGCTGCGGTCGACTCCTGGACTATATAAAAGAGTCAAGGTTGGGGGTTTCGCCCATAGTGGTCATTCCCGTCTTCTGTGATTAATCAAACAAAACAAATAGGCCTATCCCCTTAATGAATCGAATGGTCCGGCCCTACGACCTTCATTTAATTCCTACGATCGGCATAGATCTCATGAGACCCGCCCACTATTACTATAAAAAAATTCCTGCCCTTTCCTTTACTACTAGGAGAGTGAGCAACCTCTATTAGCACCGAACCTTAAGTCGAATTGATTGTGTCATGTGCAACGTCCATCAATGATGGTTCATTAATGTCTATTGATTTAGACTTTTTCCCTTTCCCAACTATAAATAAGATTGAGAGGATCCCGAAATCCCCTGAACTAAGAATGGAAATAGAAGCTCTCAAGCCCTAGGTAGGTCGGCCGGGTCTTTTCTTTCCCTATTCTTGCCAAGTGCCTAGTTCGAGTTATGGCCAGCTACAAGTCTTCTCTTCTAAAGAGTACTCTCCGGTAACGGAGCTTATTTGCTAAATTTCCACAGCCAATATCTATTCATTGAATTTAGCTACAACAGATGAAGCAGTAAGCCTGCTTATCTATTTATCTTATTATCATTAGCGATAACAGGCTTTTCGGCTCGGTGAAAGAGGTTGTCTTGTCCATCTACTGAGTCAGTGACATAAGTGGTATCCTTTACAGCAGCCAATTTATTAATTACTAAAGAAGACTCAATTTTTCGGGCGGATGGGAAAGGAGATGAAGCAACATCAGTTGAATCAGCTACAAAATCTGATTTAGGTGAGGCTACAAGCCTATATTCGATTTTCTTCTTGCTGGAAAGTGTCAGTTACGTATCAATGTGCAAATGATGGGTAATTTTTTATAAGATTGAAGTAAAGACATCTCTTAGGTAAAGACTATGAGCCTAGTTAAGTCTTTTGTTACTAATCTAAATTTGCGGAAAAGGAGTAGGCACTCGAAGATGCTAAAGAAGCAAGCCACTATAATTGTATATAGAAGAGGATAAAGTCTTTGGCCGCACGAAGAGTATAGCTTAACTTTTGTGACTAACTGAAAATAATCATTGATAATGCCTTACACACCCACCTTCCTCACTTTCTTTAGGCTTAGTCTTCTTCATTTTCCTTTCCCATTCAGGTAGAGTTATCTCTAAAGGGACTGAAGGCACTTACACGCACCTTAGCCTTAAGCGGAAGAAGGCAAATATGGATCTCTATTTTCGACTCAATCTGTCATAGGATGGAAATCTAGCTCTAGCTAGAACTTTCTCAGAGGAGGCTCCCATTAGTTTCTGAATTCTGTTTTATAGGGGCCACCAGCTTTAGAGCAAACAAGTACATCTTCATGATAGAAAGCATGGGTGCTTCATCCACCCATAAGAGCAAAGTATGCTTTTGAATCCATTCATTCTAGCGAGTAGTTCTAAATCCATTCTAGTAGAAAGATTAATCCAAAGGAGTAGGAAAATCCGAAAGTAGGAAAGGTGCAGTTGGTTAAGCCTTTTTTCTCCTCCGTCCATCTTCCAATTACAAATAATTTAAAACTCCGATTAATACCAATAGGTCAAATCGAAGACGTCCGCATTTCGAATAGATCAGATAGTTTCTTTATTCATGCATCATGACAGTAAGTTCGAGTAGAAAAACTGGCCTGATCCTAAGGTGTTTTCAATTAAATGTAATAAGTACCAGAGGGAACTTCCCAGTGGAAATGAATGCGAATTGCAAGACTTGGATTACACTCCGAAATGAAGCGGTCAGATGAGAACAAAATCTTTTCAATTGAAAGAGAGTACAGCTCAAACAACCCACGCAAGAGTAAACTAAGTAGTAGACATGGATCGTCATTTGATTTCTCTGCAAAGTGGGATAGGTAAAAAATATCCATTTCGAAAAAGTTCCTAGTATTTCTTAGACCAAAAGGTTTGGATAACTCAATTCCTATTGAATAAACCATCCACCGAGCTCTAGTCTAGCCATTTTTCATTCGAAAAGAATGTTGCTCCAATGCCCATTCGCCTGGGTTTTCTTTTTTATCGGGTATCCCGACCCCATTACCATTAAGTCGTTCCAAAAGGACTTCATTCGCCTGCTTTGCTAATAAAAGGATTGAAGCTCACTTCTGACTATGATTGATCTTCCTAGGCTCGTGAGCTAATACAAAAGGGACAACTGATTAATTCATTTTCTTTTTTCGATGTTGATGGCCTATTGAAAGTGGCATTCTCATATGAAATTCCAATGCCCTTTTGTTTTGAATGCTGCTTAAACACATTTCATTAACTTGTAGTACTCGATACCTATAAATTGTTCACAAATGACTTGATTCATTCATAATATGGCTGTAGAATCTATATTTCGTGATGAGGATTGTTACCTGAGATAAGAAATTTTGGGGTTTACCCATTTGAACTGATTGATCCTTCTCCTTTGACTGTTTTGTCTTTTGATTGAGCCTTTGGTCGAGTCAGCTTCTTCTTACTTTCATCTCAAGTGAGCTTTAGTTTCCTCTAGTCGAGAAGTCAAAAACCTTGGGCTAAAATAATCGATTTTCGCTATACTATTAATATTAATTTAAGCTATTTCTGCACCCTTATCTGGTATTTTGAGAAAAAAAATCGAGACATTCAGAAAGAGAGTTATGGCATTTGTAGAATTAGAATATGTTCTTATTGATTCAATCTTTATGCTTGGCATAGAACTCTTGTTTCAAGTGAAAGGGAGAGCAGTGGCCCGCACCGCATTCACAAGTAAATTTCCCTCTATAAGTTAACTTATAGTGTGGAAAGCACTATAAGTTAGCTGATTTCTCGACCAAGGGGAGATGATAACATAGAATATTCTTGACCAAAGGGAGAGGAGAGCGAAGCTTGACACCTATAGTTTTGTTTCTTACATGGACAGTGGATATCGAGCAGTTACTATTCAATTATTTGCACGAGTAGGTCACCATATTTTATCATGGGCTTAAGGCGGGCCATCCCAAATAACAAGAAAGATGTTGCTCGTCATCGTTTGTATCAATCGTCGCTAGCCGTCCTATTAAGAAATCGGTCCTCGTAGACGATGAGAGCAAGCAAAACTGAATTTTGCATAAGTTTACTAAGGAGGATCCACTTACAACACAACAAAAGGATCAGAAGCTTGGGCTAGGCTTACGAGTTAAATCAGAGGCTGCTACTTAATAATAAGCTCGCTGGAGAAGAGACTCTTTATGTAGTCGGCTCCAGCAGACTATGCAACTCTTTCAGGTTTCGAGGTAACGACATAGATTCACAATGGTTTTCACCTTAGCTAGATCAACCTCAATTCTTTTTCACTCATGATGAAAGCTAAGAGCTTACTCGAAGACAACCCAACTAGGGTAGGGATTTTACCTCTTTTGTTGAACTAATTCAGGGGCTCAAAGTTAGGCTCCAAAAGTTACAAGATCATGCTAAGAAATTCGAAAAGCCACAGGTTCTCATGCATCTTACCAATCTACAAGAAAAAAGGCAATGAACAGTGAGCGCCAGGAGTCATACCCTTTCTTTATCTGAGGGATGCTCTCAAATAAGCAGGTGTAGAAGCTATAAAATTAGATCGACTGTAATGGAAGCGGCTAATTCGTGATAGACGAGTGGGTGAGAGTCACAGGGAGTTTTTTTATATCATATCTGCCTGGAAATTCTTTGCTCTCGATATCTGCTCCACCTCCACTACTTAAAATTTCCTAATTAATTGCCTTGCTTTATGAAGGTAGGCCTCCATCTTTTCTCTTTTCGCTTGAAATTTATCATTGAGGTAGTTTGCTACTACCTGAGAATCTATTTGAACTTTCACTTCTTCTGCCTTCACTGTTAACACAAGTCTCAACCCAGTGATGATAGCCTTATACTCAGTTTGATTGTGGCAGCCTTGAACTCAAGCTTCACTGCATATGAAATTTTTACACATTCGGGGCTAAGTAACACCACTCTAGCTCCAGCTTCAGCACCAGCTCCAGCTCCTTGGTCCCTACACGATCCATCTACCGTAACAATCCAGACCTTCCCCAGAATATGTTCCCTTATTGGTTGCTCATTATCGGCGCCCTTATCAGATTCTATGCATTCAGCTACAAAATCTGCTAGAGCTTGTGCTTTAACTGCTGTCCGAGATTGGTAACTGATATCAAACTCGTTGAGTTCTATTGACCATATTTCACCAATCGTCCAGAGGTCTTGGGCTTATGCAGGATTTGTATAAGTGGCCGGTTTGTCAATACCACTATCGAGTGTGCTTGGAAGCAGCTGTTACCCAGGCGAGTGCCCATTTCTCTACCTGCGGATATCAGATCTCTGCCTCCAACAGGGCTTTACTCGCGTAATACACATGGTGTTAAACCCTTGATTCTTCTCTTATTAAGACTGAGTTCACAGCCCACTATGATACGACCAAATACAAGTACAAGAATTCTTCTGTTTAGGGCATCGATAGCGGCGAAGCCTTTAGCAAACAATCCTTCAATTGCTGAAACGCCTCCTCACACTTTAGTGTCCATTTTGTCCTCCTTTATTTTTTTATCTCTTGAAAGAAAACATGGCACTTGTCCATCATTCAGGAGATTAACCTATTCAAAGCTGCTAGTTTGCCCGTAGGACTCTGTATCTCTTTCAAAGTGCATGGGGACTTCATTTCTACCAATGCCCTTATCTTCTCGGGGTTGGCTTTAATCCTCCTGTGACTGATCATAAAGCTTAAAAACTTTCCAGAGCCTACTCTAAAAATACACTTCTCTGGATTGAGCTTTATTTGATATTCTCTCAAGAGCGTGAAAGTCACCTCTAGATGCTTGACATGCTCATCTACATCATTGGACTTGGACATCATGTTGTATATATAGACTTCCATTGTATGTCCAATCAGAGTTTTAAAAATCTTTTTCACCAACCTCTGATGCATCGCTCCTGCATTTTTTAAGCCGAAGAGTATGACTTGTAGCAGAATAGGCCTTGATTAGTGATAAAAGCTATGTATTTTTCATCTTGCCTAAACATGGGGATTTAGTTATAACTAGAAAATGCATCAATGAAGCTGAGCAGGTCGTGTCCAGCTGTGAAATCAACCAACTAGTTTACTTTTGGTAGTGGAAAACTGTCTTTGGGGCAGACTTTGTTCAGGTCCGTGAAATCCACACACATCCTCCACTTACCATTTGCTTTCTTAACTAATACCACACTCGAGATCCACTCAGAGTAATTGACTTCCCTTATGAATCCTACTTTTAGTAGGTTCTCTACCTCCTTATTGAAGCACCTCATTTTTTGCCTTACTGACTTTACCTCTTTATTCACCACTAACTTATAGCATGCCATCTTCGGATCAATCTCTGGCATGTCATCATGGGACAAGGCGAACACATCGTTATGTGCTCGCAACCACTCGATCAGACTCCTCCTTACTTCCTTACTTATGATCGAGCTGATCTTAACTTTCTTTTCCTGGTCTTCTGGTTTTATTAGGACCTCACTCAGCTCCTTGGCAGGCTCTTGTCTTCCATTCTTTGAATTCTCCCTAACATCCAACGATGCCACTTACATTACCCCTTTAGCCCCTATTGCGTAGCAGCTTCTTGCGACCCTTTGATCTCCTTTTACAACCCTTACCATACCATTCATTTGGTATTTCAATACCAAGTAATGCGTTGACATTCTTGATTGATCGATTCTCATGGTGACCTCCCTAATATCATCTCGGTAAGGGCTAACTTCGTCCACGACCATGAACTTTATATTCTTCTCAAAAGTCTCGAGCCTATGGCCATCTGGCGATTCATGATCCCTAAGGAGTCAACTTTCCTCCATCAAATCCCTTTAGAGAGTACACTGTATGCTCAAGGCTTACATATGCTATCCCTATCTCATTTAGGGTGGAGTTCAAGAGCATGTCCACCGAAGCTTTACGAGTCCACCGGAATCCTGTTAAGCTCCCTACTTGCAATATTTATCCTTATTACTAGGGCAACTTCATGGAGATATAGAACCCTTTCATCATCTTCTATCATCTACATGATCGGGACTTGCCTGATCATCGTCGACCCACCTGCTATCACTCTCATAACAGGCTGTTCCCAATCCGTACCACCAATTCGATCATCTTCAGTATATTACCGATCCACCACCAGCTGCCCACTATCGATAAACTCATCCAGATATCAATTTCTCACTAAATCCTCCACCTGATTCTTTAAATCATAGCACTTAGATGTTGAATGGCCATGATCATTGTGAAAACTGCAGAATCTGCTCCTGTCCCTCCTATTAGCTAGCTTGGACATTGGTGTTGGAGAACATAACAGACCTCGTTCTTCCATGATATGAAGCATCTCCTCTAGTGATACTTTTAGAGGAGTATACTGCCTATAGGTCGGACTCTGATCGATCATCTGCATGGTCCTGTCCCTAGGAAAGTTGCCTGTTGGTGGAGGTGGTGGACGAACAACTCTGTCATGGCTCTGTATGTGCCGATTCATAAGGCTGTTATGGGACGAATTACCACTGAATTGATAGTAACCTCTTTGGTCTCTGCTTGGTGATCTATGGAATGGCACGAGACCAGTTCAGGGTTGGGAAGTCTTCTAGTAATAGTGGTAAGAGACAACTCGGTTTTTCATCCCTCTAGAAGTCATGGCCCTCGGGTTAGCCCAACTAACCCTCCTTCTTTCTGGGCTCTTTTCTCCTTACGTCTCATTCTATCAATTTACTTGCTCCTCAACTTTGCCGTTTTCTCCTCTTCAATTACAATATCTATTTTTATCTTCTCATACGCATCAGAATATGAGCGAACTAGAGGATTACGTAGATTATACCATGGCCTTTTTATTTTCACACCCTCCTTCAACTCTTAACTCCTGGGGTGATTGAATGCCCCGAGATCAAGGACCGCTCGATGATACCCTTTGACAAACTCCCGAAGAGACTCCCTCTCTGCCTATTTAATCTCGATTAACTCCATCTTATCGTATTCTAGAGCTATTGCCCCACGAAACTGTTTCATAAATTCTGTACACATTTGCTCGAAGCTCTGTATGCTCCCTCGTGATAGCTTGCAATACCACTTTCATGCTCACCTCTCCAAAGTAAGCTCTACAGTGTCGTCGGGCCTTGTACCTCAATTATGTTGTTGAAGCATTCAATGTACACCAACGGATCACTCTTCCCTAAAAATTTTAAGCCGGGAAAGCGAAAATCCCTGGGGATTGTAGCACTCATAATCTCTACTGAAAGTGGAGATTCATTGTCCAGCATGATCCTCCAATTCGGGGTTTTCATGCTGTAACTTGCACACATTCTTCCTCCGTGTCTTGGAGATGTTTCTTAACTCTCTTTCTCTTCTAGGCTTACATCCACCATTCTAGCCATGCTCTGCACCCTCTGCCCTTAGGCTCTAGTTTTAACATCCTACCCAGTGGGGGCGACCCTACGACTAGACTCAGGAATATCATAGCTCACTCTCCTCTGTCCGTCTTTTAGCTCGTGAAGGATGGAGGTCAAAATCTCCATCTGTTTCTTTATCTAGTCCATCCTTTCTTGCACTGCTCTATCCCAGGCTTCGTTGGCTACCTCCCTCAGAGTCATTGACTATTTAAGACTTTCTTATCTCAGACTATTACCTACCATTGTCATGTTGCTTCTATGGCTTGTAACACAGCTTAGCTTTTTATTTGTTCCCTATAGACGGAGACAAAATATTGATGCAAATTTTTTGTCACTCCTTACTCGAGCAGATTCTCCAGTTAACTCTTGAGTTTCTCTATTCACTGAAGCAGTGATGCCTCCTAGCTCTGTGTTCACATAAAAATGTCAAAGATTGCCTTGGGCGCTCAAGTCGATAATTGGGTTAATTTCTAAAAATTTCTCTCTAAATGAAAAGAGGAAAAACACTGGAAAGATAATAACTCCCTTTTTTTTTTCTTCTTAAAAAAATCTAACCCTTCTTTCCTTTTTTTTGAGGTATTTATTTAGGTCTTCCGATCCTCGCCATTACTCTCGTAAAGCACGTTCTTTACTTCTCACGCACATGTTCTTTTTGGGACTATTACTTAGTCTCCATGATGAGAATTGATTGTGCGTGGGAGATATTCCCCTATTCTCGAAGAGAGCCTATGAACCATCTCACACTATGGGCTTGGATTGTTAAACTTTGGTTTATACCTGCTCTTGGTACCGCTTATAACATGATGGGAGCTCGCTTGGTTGCCGTGAACATTTCTGCTGTTCGTACCTTAGCTCGAGCAAACTGCGAGCTCCTGATCTCAGCTAGCTTGATATCGAGCAGGAATGCCTTTATACTAGCGATCAGTGCTTCTGTTTTGGCTGGCTTAACCTCGAGCATGTGTGCTCTTTATTTCTTAAACAACTAATTTGCTTAGTTAAGGTTCTTTGAGTTTTTTTTTTTTTTTAAGTTGGTGAGACTCAAGGGTGTTTGACTCTCTTTCATTTGGTACATAATTAAAAAGTGCTTTAGGATGAAATTATTTTATCATGCCTACGAAGTAGGCTATACTAATTTGTTATATTCTATGGTTGAAGTTATTATTCTTGGACTTGGAAATTAGGTGTTATAACAACCTTTAACAAAATAGAATTTCTAGTAATTTTAGAATTTGATGTATGTTTGGATGATATATTATTGAAATTGAACACTCGACTGGAGGAGTGGTTTAATTAGAACTCTATTTATATTTGCATTGTTTAGTAAGTGGTTGACAAAATTTCTTTACGAAAATAGAACTAGTAAAATATATATTAGGTTATTTTTTCGTGAAAAGAATAATTCTTTTAATTTTTATTCGGAGTTTCAAGAATTATAGAAAAAAAGTTGTTGATATAGTATAATCTTATCAAAGAATAAGGAAAAGTAGAGTCTTCTGACTCTGAGTCCTCCATGGCAAGAGATAATGTGCCATTACAAGTTGATGAGTTAGTAGACTCTAATACCTCTATTTCAAGCTCTGCGGAGTTCTGATGGGATTCGGTGCATTAGTGCTGGTATGGTCGCACCCAAAATTTATACCAATGGACTTATAACTTAGTGGGAGAGCCATTATATTTACAATGTTGAGAATAAGGGTTTTAATCCTTATAAAAATATTTATAGGGGTTATTTACAAAAAAAAAATAATAATGATATTAGGAGTTAATTACTCTCTCTCTCTCTCTTTTTGAAGTTTTAATATTTTATCCCCACTTTCAGTTTTTGTGCTTGTTTTCAATAAAGTTTTACTGGCATATAAGCGACTGTCTTAACCCTTGGATTGAATTAAATAAATGCGATAGATTTAAGTTAAACTCTTAAGTTCAAGCTATGGGTGGCCAAATTCGGATTTGGGTCGGGTTCGGGTCGACCTAATCAGATTTTGGATTAATCAAGTTAGGAAAACTTCAACCCGAACATATAATTGGATCAGATCGAATCGGGTATTTCATGTTTGTGAAATTTTTTTTCCTTTAAAATTTTCGAATCCGATCCAAACCCGAATTTTTACGATCGGATCAGATTGGGTCGGATCAAATATCCACCCTAGTTGAAATAGCCACTTCCTATATATTAGTTCTTTTATTGTAATACCAATGAATGACCGAAGAGATTGAATGTGACATCCAATTTCATATTTGCTAAAATTCTAGATATCTCGACCTTGAGACTTGCCTAGATGTCCAGAAGTCGAGATATCTATATTACAATTAAAACAAACATTCCAAGACTAATCAAAACAATAAATCCTATAAAAATTAAAAAATAATAATAAGTTGTCTATACATTTTACTTTGATTACAAGACAAAGTAAATACATTTATAAGAATATTGTTGATTCTAATTCTAATTCTTACCGTTTATATAAACAATTAATTTAATTTAATTTATAATCCCCATTTCTAATACTATTTATTTTGATTTCAAAGTTAGTAAGTGCACAATAAATTTTAAAAGTGATCATATTTACACAAAGTGAAAATTATTTTGTGATATGAAAATAAAAAACCTGAAATGAGGGATTGGATTTTGGAAGGTCAATTCAATTTCTTAACGCGCACTTGATTGACATGTATGTTGGGTTAATATCCATTAACCGTTGAAATGTAAATTAACATGTGTGTGATTAGCCGTTGATAATAAGGACGTTGGACTGACAAAAGAAGGTTGATTGTGTAATGGTTGGGTTGGATATTTTGTAGAGAATTGCACTAGATTTGCCTTAATAACACCAAAATTTCGAAATATATACCTTGAATTAGTTGTCTATTTAATTTTATGTAAATATGCATAAAAGCACTGAAAATATACTAAAAACCCTTTATTTATCAAAACTTTGAATTAGTAAACTTTGTACTCGACATTATAGTTGATTTTCTCGACTTGATAATCAACGTTCTCTATTTCGTAGTCAATTTACTCTGTATCGTACTCCACTAACTCAATATGTACTCAAGTTTTTCATATTCACACTTAAATTATTTTGAGCTATTGTTTTACTCATAAAAATAAAAATAAATCTTAAATCTCTACATTTGATGTAGAAATTTTTGTTTTAAGTTATTTGATGATTTTAGGTTTATTAGACCTTATATTAAAAGTTTGAATGAAATGGTGAGAAACATATAATAGATGATTATTGGTGATAGAGAAGTGTTTTTTATGTGGATACTTTTAATTAGAGTAATAATAAATATTTTAAATTTTTATTTTAAATAATATAAAATGTGATATGTTATTTGTTAAGTGATTAATAATTTTTTATAAAATTTAAGTGAATTAATTATATTATTTCACATTTTAATTAATGAATACTATATTATTTATATTTTTAAGATAAAAATTTGAATATTATTTTGACAAGGAGACATTAATATATGTAAAATGGACTATACTGTATAGTGGTGGATAGAGTGATTAATGATCTAGATTTTGTCCTTTTCAAAATATGATCAATTGAGACTGTTTTCTTTTTTTTGTATAGATAATTTTTTTTTTTAAGAATAAGGACTAAACTACATTGTTATTAAAAAAATTAATAAATTATGTATGAGCAGCAAACATATTCTTTTTTTATTCACTATTAAAATAAAGTTAAACAATGACGGTTTTTCAACTATCGTGCACCATGTTAGATGACCATTGCCAAACCGTCATTGAAGCCGGTGTCGGGAAATTTTGGATGACGGTTTATATGCGACATGAATTTTATGATGTGTTATATCTATCACAAATTTACCGTACACATGATAAATTTCAATCATAATTTTATCCATACCGACTAATATGTATCATATAAACTTAAATATTTAATTAAAATAATAATAAATAATAAATCATTAAACACAACAGATATTAATCTAGCAGAATTATTTTAAATTATTTTGAGTAGAATTATTCAAAATTTTCTAAAATTATTTTGGCTGAAATTGAATTTTTTTAAAATTTATTTTACCAGGAATTGAAGTCTATTTTGAAATTATTTTGGCATTAATTGAAATACATTATAATTTAATTTGGTGGGTATCAAATATGCTATTTTATTTTTTGGAGAATTAAATATATGGTATTAAATATGCTGTTTTATTTTTTAGAGAATTAAATATATTAGCATTTAAAAATATAATTTAAATATAAATAAAATTATGCAACAAATATAGCATTAATATAAAAAACTATCATTTATAATCCAAAAACAAAACAAAAATTCAAAATTCATAAAACCCATCTCTTACAACATATCTCGTAATCCATCCACTAACTACCAATTATCAAATACAATTTATTTGAACAGCAGCTTCCTAATAAGAAGCTTAACTCAGTGCTCTTCTTGTTTCACGGGGTGTTGTTGTCGGATATAACCTGTGAGGCTTCCCGTTGCTGTTGACGTCTTCCTTACTGTCTCGGTTTCCAATTGCTTTCTTAGGGCTTGCTGTTACAGGACTTGTGAGCAATTTGCTTTGTGGGTGTCAACGAAGGAAAATGAATGTTTTTTCTCTTTGGAAATTGAATGTTCTCTTGAAAAAATTTAAGATATGAAAATTGAGAGATTTGTGATAGGAGTTGAAGGATATCGGTGGATCTGTGAAGGTAGATCTGTCAAGGAAAGTTGAAGAGGCGGCCTTTGGTGGGTTTTTGAAAATTTTGAAAGCAAGATATTGATAATGGTTGGCGTAGATTAACGGGAATAGGACGGTGGAGAGTGCTTGTGAGGGTATCGCGTAGATCGCAGATTGAGGGGAATCGGACGGTGGAGAGCGCTTGTGAGGAGTCACGTGGATTGCGATCGAAGTGAAGGGAGAAGAATTGACCATTTAATTTGAAAATTTCAAATAAGTTTTATATTAATTCATTATTTTCAAATTTAGAGAGAGGGACTTGAAAATTGTAATAAATAGTATACATAATAAAAATCCGTTATGTTCAAGTTATATTTAATAATTAACAATAATAAATTGTAATATGATAATATAAATCATTAAAAATAAAAATAAGAATTTTTTGAGATTTTCATTTGTAATAATTCAATAAAATATATGATTAAATAAATATTTATTTTTAATTAATTTTAATAATAAAAATAAACAAATTATTGTTAAATCGAATCTTGAACTGCATCAAAAGTAAGATAATATTCAATATAATTCAATCTTATCATACTTAATCGCATTATATCCTATCATATTTTGCATACCAACACACTTTTATTTGTATATTTTAAATAAATTTTATATTTCATCAATTAGACGTGGGTTAATTAAGAGAGAGAGTCTTAAAAATTGTAATATATAATATAAAATATGTACTATATAGTATTGATTCAAAAATATTTTGGCATGGATTCAAAAATCTCTCTCCTTAATTAAATAAAAATCTTTTTTTCTTCATGGTAGGCCATTTAAAACTAAAAATATTAAAAAATAAATTGACGGCATTTTAAATTCATGAAAAAAATCTATTATACCATGAAAACTATGCTAGATCATGTTTAAAATGATGCCACTTTGAAATGATATTATTGTAATTAAAGTTTCTTTAATTTTTTAAAAATAAATCAGTCAATAAAATAAAATTATGCCATTTAAGGTTATTACCAATGTCTATCATGCTCTATAAAATATAAATGACGTTGGATTTCACAAAAAAAAAATATCATTTTATAATGGCATTTTTGTAATTAACCTTACTTACACTTCAAAATTAAATGTTTGTTACAAAACATGACGTCATTTCAATTCATGACAAATTTATGTCATCATTAGCAAACGACCTCGTATTGCATGGTGAAATGATGTGTTTAAATTCTTAAAAGTTCAAAAGTTCATGACATACATCTATCATCTATTCATATAAGAACTATTATAAATTTATAACATATTTATTTGTCACATATATATCATATTGGCATAATAAGCTTGTCCTGTAACAATATATATCATAAAAATTATGTTATAGACTCGCGTTTTTCAGTTGTGTTTTTCCATGATTTTCTTGAAAAACAATTTTTGCTTTGATATCTATAGAAAGAATATAAGAAAAGAGCTAAGGATTGGAGAAAAGATAATTCATTTTAACTTCTATTTACAAGATTTTATTTGAAAAAGATAATTAAGTAGAAGATTTGTTTAGAAAAGAATGCGAAAATATAACCCATCATCGTTCAGTCAGGCATTGTAAAAGGTGTTGTCTATGTTCCTCATGAAGAAAATGGAAGCCAGAGACTTTCAGATTATTAGAAACAGAAGGCAAGATATCTCACCTGGCCATTCTTAGTACCATCGTTTGCTTCCCAGGCTCATTGCAGCACCAATTCGGATACATGGATCTTCTCTGACGACATATCCACTTAGAAGTGCCAATGCCTGAGGCAAGAACTTAAGATAGATAATTCATAACTCATTGTTGCACCACGTGATCAAAGCTTAAACCAAAAGAACAGAAAAGGAGTTCACTCGCAGGATCACAATCATTCCTGATCCCACGGTGGACACAATCCCAAATCCTAATAGTGCTCTAGCGATCACGTGATTGTCAGTTTTATGGAAATATTTATAAATTTGGGCTAGCGATCGACTTTCCAATGTAAAATCATACCTGGCACGATGAATGTTAATGAGAATCTTACTTGGTAGTTGATAAAAATTTGCTAAATATCGTGCGGGTGTTGGCATCTAAAAGAAATGCGGAGCCATGGCTTAATTCGAACGATAAGAAATTGGCTTCTTAAAGTGAGCTTCAACGAGTGTGTAAGTAACTAAAAAAAAAAATATTAACAAATTTAATTATTTATAAAATTAAATTGGGGCCTTAGTCACTAGGGTGTTTTTGGAACATTGTATATAGTATTAAAATACTGTTTATATTAACTTAATACCAAGAGTGTGTTTGGCAAAAATTAATGCCTCAATTGAGGTAAATGTATTTTATTATAATATTATAAAAATAAGAATATTTTATTTAAATAAATTATATTTTATTGTATTATTCATAATATTATATTTATATATTAATAATTAATGTAAAATAGTTATTTAATAATTAATTTAATAAACTAATAATAAATTTAAATAATATTAATATAAAATTAATACAAAATGTTGTACAAAATGTGAAAAACTAAACAAAGATTTGCCATACGTAATAAATCACGTAGGAATCATGCTCTACAAAAGAAAAATCATGATATTTGAGAATAGGGATAGTAGAAACCATGGTTCTCATGGAGCGAAATTATGACTCCCAAGAAGAGAGAAAGAATTATGACCCCAAGAGGAGAGCGAGTAATTATGCTCTTCAAGAAGAAGGGATCATGACCCGAAGAGGGAGCAGGAATCATGAGCCTCAAGAGGGAGCAACAGATCATGCTCTTAAGGGAGTAAAATTAATATCCCCAAGAAGGGAGCAGCAGTCATGCTCCAAGAGCAAAAATTATGATGCTCTAAGAGGGGAGCAGCACTCATACTCTTCAGGGAACAGGAATCATACTCCCATGAGTGGAAGTAGTAGTCATGTAGATTATGCTCATCAAATGAGAAAACCAGAATTCATGCATCCAATAATTGGGGATAATTAAATAAGTCCCATAAAACCGTAAACTAAAAAAGTCTAAGTCTAAATAGAGGGGCTATTATTAAATAAAAGTCAACAATAGAAGGATTTTACTTAGTATAAAAGTAAATAGATAAAGGTTGATACAAATAGGTTAGATAAAAAGATAAAGAATATCTTGTAATTTAAATCTTAAAGGAGATGTGAGAATTAGGAAGAATTTAAGTTAGAAAATGATTTATTTGTAGAAGGCTATAAAAGCAATGATCTTTCTTAGTATGGGACAAGCACTAAAAAGTGAGCGAAGAGAGAGCATTTAATTATAATTGTGATATTAATAAAGAGTTGATTTTCTCTGCTTGTGGACGTAGACCAAAAGCCGAAGCACGTTATTTTTCTATATCTTTTATTATATCGCTCCCATTTAAATTAATTTTCTAGTTGACCAGAATTTTGCATCAACAGATTGGCACCGTCTGTGGGGAAGGTATATAAATGCTATTATTAAGATCGCATTAGGCTCTCTGTAACCATGAGTCAACCAAGTTATCGCAAGATTGCCAACAGTTTCCAGTCCACCAAGATGTCAACGTACTAATGTTGGGCTATAACTACCACTTGCGTAACAAGTGACGATTTAACAAAAATATGGCCAAGGTTCTCCAATATATAGAGAACGAGGGGTATAGAGCAAACCTAGATCCACCCCTATGAGAAAAAGAAAGGCTGCAGAATGATTTGCAAGATGATCCACAAGATGATAATAATAGTCCATGAAAAGTTCGTTAGACTAGCAACTCTGCCAGGTCAGCCAAAAGAATAGAAACTCATGCAAGTCGTACTGATCACCCAAGAGACCTCTAACATATGTTAGAAGCCAAGCAAGATCTACGTAAGAAGCTTAATTTGAAATGTTAGCATAGGAAGCATGACTCAAAGGGCTCTAGTACAAATACTGATTCAGTAGGTCTAAAAGCAAAATTAAAAAAGCTTAAGAAATGTATGGATGGGATGGAGAAAAATTCCGCAGAACCATTATTGGAGGAGGTGGAATCACTATTTACTAAGGAATCACTATTTACTAAGGACATATTGGTGGCCTTATTACTAACAAAATTTAAGATGCCCCAAATAAAGTTATATAGAGGGGAAGGAGACCTAACTGAGCATTTAGAGACTTTTAGGTCCTAGATGGAGTTACAAGGGACGACAGGGGCAGCCATGTGCAGGGCTTTCTCCCTGACGCTTATCGAAGTGACACATAAGTAGTATAGAAAGCTTAAACCTAGTTCATTCTCATCATTTACCCAACTTAGTCATATGTTTATTAGTCAATTTGTGGGAGCAAGAGACCATTAGCTTCCCCCAACTCATTTGTTATTAATGAAGCATAGGAAGGATGAGTCATTGAAGGACTATATTATTCATTTTAACAAAGAGGCGGAGAGAGTAGAAAACTATACAGATGTTGTAGCATTAACCATCATAATAGCAGGCTTACGACCAGGAAGATTCCATTACTTACTTGCCAAGAACGCTTCAAGAACCTTTAATGAGTTATTATCAAGAGCACAAAAATACTATAATGCTAATGAGTGACCAATGCAAAGAAAAGATCAAATTTCAAAATTTCAGAAGTCTAGAGAAAAAAGGAAAGGGATGAACAGATTGAAGATTGAGAAAAAAAAATAGATCGAGAGACAAAAGGAGACCAATAATCCCACAAAGTAGATTTTCTAAATACATACCACTTAATGTACTGAAAGAACAGTTGCTTATACATATAAGAGACCTAGACTTATTGCGGAAGCCCAAAGAAATTAGGATCGCACCAAATCAAATAGACAAAAGCAAGTATTGTAGATACCACAAGGATCGTGGCCACAATACTAATGATTGCTTTGATCTTAACAAGAAGATAGTCCCTAATCCAGAATGGATACTTGAAAGACTTTGTAGGAAGGAAAAAGTGGACAGATACTAATAATGAGGCTCTAATTAATGCACCATAAAAAGTTGCTGTAATAGTACTAGAACATATGGATGACTAAAAGGTTACAGAATGAGCTCCTGTATGAACTATTTTTATAGACCTCTAGGAAGAGAAGACTCCAACAAGGCACGAAAAGCTCACGTAAGAGAGGTTCGGGATGCATCAGGAGTTTTATCTATCAATTTGGTGGGAAACCCTCGAAAGATGCTAGGATGAGTCATAATGCCATCACATTCACAGAAGAAGAAGAAGTAAAGGGGATACACCAGCTGCATGATGATATTCTGGTTATTTTGATAACCTTAGTAAATAAGAAGATTTCAGAGTCTTAGTGGACAATATGAGTTCAACAGATATTTTATATGCAACATCATTTAATAAGAGGAATATCGAAAGAGAAAAGCTGAAGCTAATACGTACTCCATTGATTGACTTTGCTAGAGAGTACTTAATTTCCTTGGGCAGTATAGACCTACTAGTGGCTACTGGGGAACCACTTCACCAAGCTACTAAGATGATGAGCTTCTTAATAGTGGAGCACCCTTCGGTCTATAATGTTATTTTAGGCAGACCAGCCTTAAATCTTTTTCAAACCATAACCTCAACTTGCCATTTAATAGTAAATTTTCAACAAAAACTGAAATTGGGGTTTTAAGGGCAGATCAAGAAAAGTCAAAAAAATATTATGCCACAACACTAAAAGGTAAGATGGACAAGCGAGAATGCCTTCTAGTCACTCTTAATCCTAAAGAGGAGAAAAATAGACAAAGGGAATCACCAGTAGAGGAGCTAAACACTATCCCAAGTGCAGCACAATGACCAAAGCAAGACAGTTCGTGTTGGTTCATCATTAGCCCCAAAGATACTAACACAACTAGAAGATTTTTTTTTTTTCTTTTTCTGATGTGTTCGCCTAATCTCATGAAGACATGTTAGGTATAGATTCAAAGGTGATAATCCATCAATTAAAAATGGATCCCAATTATAAGCTAATACGACAAAATAGAAGATCTTTCAATCCAGAAAGATAAAGATGATAGAAGAAGAGATAGCGAAACTTTTGAAAGCGAGCTTTATTAAAAAAGCATACTACCCAACTTGGTTAGCCAATGTTGTCATTGTTAAAAAGTCAAATGGGAAGTGGAAAAATTGTATAGATTTTACTGACTTAAATAGAGCATATCCCAAAGACAGTTTTCCTCTACTTAGAATAGATAAGTTAATCGATACTATTGCGGGACATGAGCTACTTATTTTTATGGATGCATACTTTGGGTATAACCAAATCTAGATATACCCTAAAAATATGGAAAAGGCATATTTTATTGTAGACAAAGGCATGTATAGTTACAATGTTATGCCCTTTTGGGCTAAAGAATGTAGGAGCGACCTATCAATGATTGGTAAACAAATTTATTTGATAGGCAGATTATAAGGATTATGGAGGTTTACGTGGATGATATGGCTGTTAAAAGTAAAAAAATGGAGGATCATATCACATATATGAAGCGTTCAAGATTGTAAAACAATACAATATGAAGCTAAATTCAAGCAAGTGCGCATTTAGGGTCTCCTCAAGAAAGGTTTTAGGATTTATGGTGAGCCAACGAGGAATAGAAGCTAACCCGAGAAAAATTCAAGCCCACTCGGACATAGAATCTCCTAAGTCAATTAAATAAATTCAAAGGTTAACAAGGAGAATTAAAGCCTTGAATCAATTTTTCTCACGAGCAATGGATAAATGCCTACCATTCTTTAAAACACTTATAAAGCATGAAAAAGAATGGTTTGGACAGAGGACTGTAAGAAAGCTTGCTAAGAATTGAAGAGATATACTGAAAAGCCCTCCTATTCTCTCTAAGCCAACATTGGGAGAGGATTTTTATTTGTATCTAGTCGTTTCAAACTCGACGATGAAGTTCGGTATTGATAAAAGAAAAGATAAAGTACAAAAGCCAATCTATTATGTGAGTCATGCTCTTTAGATATCTTGAAACGAGGTACCCATATATAGAAAAACAGCCTTAGCTCTAGTAGTATCCGCCAGAAAGTTAAGGCCTTACTTTTAAGCTCATACTATAGAGTTGGGAGAGCATGATATCAACTATTGACCTCGAACAACAATTAAGGAATAAGCAGCTGCAAACTTTATAACATAATTCACTGGCAACCAATTCATAAAGGAAAGAATAGATAAGACAATTATGCCAACTTGGAGGTTGTATGTGGATGGATAATCTAACCAATATGGGAGTGGAGCAAGGTTGATCTTATTCACTCTAGAGCACATAAAGACAAACTACGCTCCTCGGGTTTGGATTCAAACCTCTAATAATGAAGTAGAATATGAAACCACGCTTGTTGGGCTTAAGTTAACAAAAGAGATGAGGGCAAAAAGCTAGAAATTTTTAGTAACTTATAATTCATTGTGAACCAAATCATGTTTGAGTACTAGGCAAAAGAAAGTAGAATCGTTGGCATGCACTTCATAAGGTGAAAGAGCTAACAATGGACTTTTAATAAACAACATAATTCAGGTTTCAAGGGAGGAAAACAGTATGGCATATGCCCTTGGAAGGTTGACATCAGCACGAATGCAGACTTAACTAAATTGGTCCCTATTGAGTTTGTACAAAATCTAAGTACTAATAATGAAGAGAACAAAAATATTAATTTTATTTGTGCATAGGATAAATAGATCATATTATTAGTTACTTAAGAGATAGAAAGCTGCCTAACAATAAGTAGGAAGCAAGAAAAATCAAGTTAAGTTTAGCATGGTACGCAATTTTGGGAGAGATGCTATACAATAGGGGATATTGGCTACCTTACTTAAGATGTCTTGCTCCAAATGAGGCAAACTATGTAAAGAGGGAAATTCATAAGAGTATTGGTGATAACCACTCAGGTGCAAGGTTATTGGCCTATAAGGCCATTTGCCAAGGCTATTTTTGGCCCACCATGAAGGAGGATGCACAGAAATTTGTTCAACAACATAAAAAATGTCAAAGGTTCTCCAATATACCTTGTCAGTCCTAGAGCAACTCATCTTAGTTATTAGCCCATGGCCATTTACTCTGTGGGGGGTAGACATCATTGGTCCAATGCCAATTAGTGAAGGAAAAACAAAGTTTGCAATAGTAGTTATGGACCCTTAGTACAAATCATGGAGTAAAGAACTACCGAGTTCATATAAAAATCAATTATAAGCTGATTCGGTATTCCTCAGGCCGTCGTAACTAATAATGGGAAGTAATTTGGCAATCCTTGTTTTAAGAAATTTTGCGAAGGCCTTAGGATAAAAAATTATTTTTCCTCACCAGCTCATCCTCAAGCAAATGGACAGGTAGAAGCTGTCAAGAAAATAATTAAGCACCACGTGAAAACTAAGTTAGAGAAACACAAAAGGGCTTGGGCAGATGAGCTACCCTTTGTGCTGGAGACCTACAGAACTACACATACCTCAACAACTAGAAAAACTCTATATTCCCTTACATTCGGGACAGAAGCAGTGGTCCCAGTAGAGACTTATAGGGTACTTTCAACCTGAGCAAAAACTAAAGCAGCTGAAACTCAGCTTGGACCTGATAGAGGGAGAAAGAGAGCAAGCTCAGCTCAGAGTAGCAACACATAAGAAAAGGTCAGCTCGGTACTTTAATTCAAAGGTGAAACTAAGAACCTTTCGAATTAGTGATCTTGTTCTTAGGAAAATATTTCAGAGTACAAAAGAGCAAAATGTTGGTGTATTAGGACTAAATTAGGAAGGCCCTTATAGGGTAATAGAGATTGTTAGGCATGGGACTTACAAACTTGAAAACTAAATGGAGACATGTTTTTACACCCTTGGAAAGTTAAGCATTTGAGGGTTTATTATCAATAATAAACCATTATTGGTTGGTTTTCTAGTCTAAAATTTGAGACATTTAATAAGGTTTTCTCTAATTCATTAGGAAGAGTTTTTAAGAAGTTGCTACCAATTAGCATCTGTTATAATTTAAATAATAATAAAATGTATTATTGGCTTACTCTAGAATTTTATACTTTTGTTTAAAGCTTTTTTTTTAATTCAATAAGTTGAGAATTTCTTAGACCCTAAAATGAGGAGCAATAGGAAAAATTAAGAATTTTCTAGACCCCAAAATTAGAAGCGAGTAGGAAAAGTTAAAAATTTTCTAGACCTCTAAGATGGGGAGCAGCGAGGAAAAGTTGAGAATTTCCTAGTCCCTTAAGATGGGGAGTAACAGGAAAATTTGAAATTTCCTTAAACCCTAAGATTGAAAGCAGTAAGAAAAATTGAGAATTTCCTAGACCTGCAGTATGAAAAATTGATAATTTTCTAGTACCCTAAAATGGGGAGTAACAAAAAAAGTTGAGAACTTCATGGACCTCCAAGGTGGAAGGCATCTATGCTTCCCATAAGGTAGAAATCATCATCTAAAATTATGTTCCCTATGGAGCAGAAATCATTTTCCCTAAGAGTGGGAGCAGCAAGAGAAATTAATAATATTTTTTGCCCTCTTGAGAAAAGAGAAAGGCAAGGAAAGTAAAATTTAGGAGAATGAAAACTCATTGATGCTGAGAAATAGAATAGAAAACAATTTATATAGAACTTATAGAAAGAAAAATGACTAAGATATCTTATGCCTCCGGTGGAACTATGAACTAAGAGCTAGGAAGTAGCTATTGAACAAAATGCTGAAAAAATAAACAAAGGTGTGCTAGAAGTAATAAGCCACGTGGGAATTATGCTCTCTTAAAGAAAAATCATGATCTCCAGGAATATGAGTAGCGAAATCATGCTCCTCAAGGAGCGGGAATTATGACTCCCTAAGAGGGGCGCATGAATTATGACCTCCAAGAGGGGTGTAGTCAGTCATGCTCCTCAGGGAGCATGATTTATAACTCCTCCAAGAGAGGAGTAGGAATCATGCTCCCAAGAGTAGAAGTAGCTGTCATGCTTTCTATGAGGTAGAGATTATGCCCACCAAGTGAGGAAACTAGAATTTACGAACCCAATAATTAGGGATAATTAAATAAGTCATAACCATGAGTCTATAGGACCATAACCCAAGAAAGCCCAAGTCTAAATAGAGGGGTTATTGTTGAATCAAACCCAACTAAATAAAAGTCAATAATATAAGGATTTTACTTGGTTCAAAAGTAAATAGATAAAGTTTTTATATAAATAGGTTCGATAAAAGGATAAAGAATATCCTGTAATTCAAATCTTAAAAGGAAAGTGAGAATAGGGAAGAATTTAAGTTAGAAAATGACTTATCTGTAGAAAAATATAAAAGCTGTTAGGAGAATAAATCAGAGTGACCTTGAGCAAACTATTATGACTAGATGGTTATAGGATAAGTCCAAATAGAACACTTTAACTAGATATTTATCTGGTTAGCTCAAGCACATCATCTCGATCAGGTTAGCTTAAACAGATCACCACTACCAGGTGGATATCTAGTGATCTGGAACAGATCAACTCGACCAAGTGATTGTCTAGTAACCTTTAACAAGGCAATTCGACCAGGGGTAATCCTAATTACCTCGACTAAATATGTATAATAAATTATAATTATTATGGTCATTATTATGACAGTTATTATTATAAGTATTACGATGGTTATTCTTTATTATTATTATGATCATGAGGGCTTATGATAATAATAATTATTTATTTGGGTGAATATAATTATTTAGGGGATCTTCCATAGAATTTAAGCTTTCTTCCTTATACGGTACACTTTACTCTATTTTGTTTACGCAAATTTCTTCAAAGCATTTGAGTTCAAAGGCAATGATAATTAAGCTACTAGGAGTGTGACATAAGTTTTTCGAAAAGAGACTCGATTACTAACTTGAACATCAAAGAGTTTAAGTCAAAAAAGTCGTAAATAATCTGCTAGTAGTTATAGGCATCTTTGGTGATTGTCGGCAGCTCCCAAAAAATAAATTTAATAATGATCTTGAAGTCAAGAAATCGCTTCAAGGTAAAGGCGACCAAATTTCAACATCAACAAAAGCAAAGGTCTCTCTTACTATGGGACAAGCAATCGAAAAGTGAGCAAAGAAAGAGCATTTAATTATAATTGTGATCTTAATAAAAATTAATTTTCTCTCTCATTAGGCGTAGACCAAAGGCCGAGTCACTCTAATTTCCTTTGTCTTTTATATATCGCCCCCATCTAAATTAATTTTCTAGTTAATCAAATTTCTGCGTCAACTCAATATATTATAACATCATACACTCTACAATATTATTATAATTTAATGTTAATATAATATAATATAATACGATAAATCTGTATTAAATAATACAATACAATATACCAAATGCACATTTAGCTGCCTAGGCCTTAAGTCACTCATGCTTTAAATATGATAATTGGAGAAATTAAGAAAATTGAGAAACAAAAAAAAAAATTAGTGTTAGCATTATCACTGCCTTGCACCACGCCATTACTGACTCACTTATAATCACTCGCACGGTGGAATGTTGCATAAGTGAATCATTATATTTGTATTAAGCTCCTTCTAAATTTAATTCTTGAATCCGCTAATGAATGCTCACAAAAAGTAGATGTTGCCCTCTTAGATTCAATTCTTGAATCACCTAATGGATGCTTGCGCCGTAAATGCAGCGGTGCCTAAGCTCCTTCCAAATTAAATTCTTGAATCTGCTAAAGGATGCTCGCGCAATAAACGCCGCCAATGTGAATTATTGTATTTGTAAAAAGTTTAATCTAAATTAAATTCATGGACCTACCAATAGATGCAACCATGTGAGCAACTTGTTGAATAGCCTCCTTCAATTGAAAGACAACTGATTGACCCTCTATTTATAGAGAAAGTTTATGATACATTTGAGGTAATATAACCAATTATTTTATATATGATATATGTAATTAAATTTTATATAACTAGTATTCACATATTAGTTTTTCAAAATAAATAAACGCATGATATAATATCATTTATTTGTTATATGACTAACATGGTATCTCTGACGTATTTTAGACTTCATTTTATTTACATACCTTACAAAAATGATTCTAAGATCTCCTTTAAAAATTAGATAAGGTTCTTTAAATAAGATTTTACTTCTTATTTAAAAAGATGTATCAATATTAAACACTTCAAAAAATACTTTAAATAAGATATGATTCTCACTCTTCAATATGTTAAGTGAATTTCTCTCTCATCTATTAAATTTTTATTATTTTTTATTAAAGGGGGAAAACAACTATAATTATTATTTATTTTCTTTTAAAAAAATATCTATATAACAATTTTTTTTAAACTTATTAAATATTATTAAACTCATACACTTCTCACAACAAATTTTTCTTCTTCCAATTATTATATGTTTTCTAGTAATTTTATAAGTAATATTATGTGTTTAATTTATCAATTACTAGTCACTTTTTTAATTGGTATGCATTAAATTAAAATGGATAACTTAATAAAATATATATATTAAGAGCACATCAACAGAATCATTGAAAGAATAATAATAATAATAATAATAATAATGATAACAACATTTAAAATCAACACAAACTTAGGTAACACTAAAACAGTTGGAGTGATAAAATGAAGGATAATCAAATTTAGTAAAAGAAAAATATTATCTCATCTCATTTAAATAACTTTTTAGAAGAGAATTTAATCTTTTATTTACTACATGATTATGTAAGTAGACATTTAAAAAATAAAACTATCTTGTAATCATGCTCAAACAAAACTTTATGAGCGCCTCAATTTTCATTTATTTATCTATTTTTGCGATTCTGTTAAGCTAACCTTCTAAAAAATCTAAAGCAATTGCCAACTGTCAAAGTGTCAAGTAGCCACGTGGCTCACTCAGCTGCCTATTACTGTATAACCGCAATTGATATTCTTAAACCTCTTGTACCGCGTGCGATCTTAATGATTAGGATAATAAATGGGAGAGATAGGTACGAGACCACACTACCATTAGCTTATTACCGAATGAAATACATACTAAACTGAAAAAAAAAAATATAAAACTTTTCTTTCAGCATATGGTGACACAGTATACATTTAACACAAATCAGATTCTGGTATATCATCCTATTTCACGCCTGATTCATTCAGAACTCATAATCCAAAATTGCTATATAAATTTAGCATTTCGTTTTGTCACTGGGACCTACTATATGACCGGCATTGTAATCTCCAAATACCCAATCTGCAGCTATCAAAATACATGGTGACTCTTGCCAGCAACATCTTCATCACTGGAACAGATTACAGAATTTTATCAAAGGTGAATGAATAATGATTGACAAATTTCAAGCATGCAGGTCCTTGTTTGAATTCCATGCTGGAGCTATGGCAACACCATTGCCGGTTCCTTTTTCGGCGTTAATTAAAGGATCAGTTTCACCTTCCTTCACCTGAATTCATTTTAAAACAAGACAAGATTCAGTATTTTCATTATTTTTTATTTGGATTATGGGAAAAAATCTATAGAAATAAGCAAAAGAGAACTTAGACAACTACCTGGGGCAGTTGAGATGATGTTTCACTGGCCTTCTGCTGGCTCTCAAGACTGCAACAATACGAATAAAGTACCATTCCGATTACAGCAATCAGGATACCCAAAATGTTGCGCCAGCTGAATGGGTCATGAAGAAGAACATAGCCAAACGCTAGAACTAGGCATGTTTTGAGATGTCCTAGGACCTGATACGTGACTGGAGATGTCTTTCCAATTACCAAAAACGTGCTGAAGTTTACAGAAACAGATATCAAGCAGGATAGAACAATGAAGAACTGCAACCATGATGATACACAAAAATATTATCATGAAAAGAATAAAGATCAGTTGCAAAGGAAGAAAGAAAAATAAGGTGGAAAGTCATTTTACCAGCACATATGGGGTGTATTTGAATGCAAAAACATTTTTGTTTGTCAAAAGCCCATCTAGAAATGGGCCAATGATGAACAAAGTTAATGCCTGATAGGGGCAAGACTGATACAGCAGTTGGGTTGAAGAAACTTTGAACTTCTTCTGGATGGTATTGGTCATCTGACAGTAATTAGTTAAGGCTTATATTTGCAAAGGAATTCCAACCAGTAGAGAATATCTGGTCCCCACTGCATCAAAGTTAATAACTTATTTGGAAATAACAAGTAGAAGGCACAAAACAGGCAAATTTATATCAATGCTAACTTTAGCTGAGGATACAATCTGAGCAACACAAGTTGTAAGAACCGTAAGCAGAGACAAGACAGAACCCAAAACATTGAGCTGAAGATCAGTTACAGTTGCGATTCCCACACCCACAAGAAGGATTACTAATGAAAGTTGGACATTCCTACTGCAATTATTAAAATAAGTATTAGTACAGAGCTGCAAGTGGATCGATTATATATGAAAAGAGAAGATAGAAAGCGAAAAGAGTAAGATTACTTATCCGAAGAAGGCCACAAGTAAATACAAAAGCCATAGATAAGCTTAAGGCTGTATAAGAAATATATTTAATACAAACAATGCAACAGCTTTTAAGACAAGAAAAGACAAGAAAAAAAAAAGTGAAAAGTGTGAAGTAATAATAAATGACCGAGATTTAAAAGACAAACACAATCCAGAATATCTAAAGACAATTGAAAAAGAAGAAACGAGGGATGTTCCAAGAAATCAACCAAACATATTCGACAACAATGAACTGACTAAAATCTCAACTCAAGGACATTTTGAGATTAGCAAAATCAAGGAAACTATCTTCAAAACATATTAGGTTCAACGACCAAAATAAATGCCTGCTTCTCTGGAAAGCGCCTTTATTCACTCTAAGCTTGTTTGGTATGACTCTCCAACAAGTCAACAAGATTTTCTTTTTCTATTGAAAACTCTCTTAAATTATTTTTAGGTGATTTGGTCGCAACCAAAGAACAATTTTCAGAGATTTAATTAAAAAAAAAAAAATCCTTGACTAGTGGGAGAAGCTCAAACTTTAGTGCTTCTTTAAATGCAATTTATTCCAAAACCCCTTACAGTATTTCACAAATTCCATCACAACTTTTCATAATATAGCCTACTTTACTCAACCAAACTTATATTTAAGGTCAATACAGTTTCTTTCCCCTACAAAAAGAGATAATTAAAATCAAACATGAAACAAATTTTTCTTAAGAACTCAACTTTGTAAAAGCTCACCTAATCAAAGCCTTACTTGTAAAAGTAATAACAGAGAAACCCATACCAAACAAATGCTTAATCCAAGATTTGAGGGTCCACTCTAAGCATATGCCTTTTAAGCATTAAGTATTATTTGCTAGCCTATAAAAAATTGTCCCTAACACCAAATCTGAAACAATTAAGGGAGCAGGGTACCAAACTTTCATGTAGAATTATACAAGAAAGGCAAAGGAATAACTGCATTTTATCATACTAATGAAGTAGTGAGATCAAAACTGACCTGAATTGCTTCCTGAAGAAAAGGGTCTCCAAAAGAACGGTGCAGGGGATGATTGCAAGTTTCGTCATCTAAAATGAAATGTAAACAAAGAAAAGGAATCAGAAAGCCAAATCTCTTTATAAAGATTTTAAAATACTAGACTACAGTGTTAAGATCCAAAGTTTCGAGAGCATAACGTAAATGACATTGTGAAATGGCAATATCTAAAGATGCAGCAAGATCCTAGTATGTAAATAAAGAAACATACATGGTTAAATGAAACACCTGATCTTTGATAATTTAAAACACATCAGAGTACACAGCATATATTTATTTTTTAAAAATAAAAAACACATACAAATATATTTATTGAACAGTGAAGACAAAACATAACAGCTAAAATAAAATATCTTTTATTATGATTTTGTGTATTCTGCTATACAGTGGAGTTCTCCTGCAAAATTATCAAGTTAAATAATCACTAGATGATACTCTGGTTCACTCTAGTCAACAAAAGATTCTAGATCACAATAACAACTTGAAGAATGGAATTTTACCTGGTAGAAACCAACAGAATTGAAACCCAAGCTAAGATTCAACAGCCCGATAGATATCCCATTCAATATCCCAAATCCCATTACAGCTCTAGGATCAAAAGGCTTGTGCTCAAATAATTTCATCCATAATGCCACATGAAGCGAACAAAAAGTAACAAGAAGATGCCAGCTTGTCAAAGTTGTGGCTGCATGTCAGAGGGAGTTTGAATAAATGATCAAGCACTATCTAATGCAGCAAAGTAAAACAAGAATGATCATAATGATTGTTTTGTCATTTTTCGTATTAAAGGAACAATATGCTTAAAATTAACTAATAAAGAGATTTACAAGATGGGAAGCAAGCAGTCCATGTAAATTCAAAAGTAAACCACTGACATGATTCTCCAAAATTGCCACGAGTATGATGAATTAACATCAACTATGTTTTGAAAGCAATGACTTGGCATGTCACAATATATAGGTGATCATGAACTGAATAAAAAACAAAAAAAGCTATGTAACCGAATCATTTTAACAATTTATTCAAATATATCAGAGCATCATCCCTCTGTAACCACAAAGTTAGACACCATTATACTCTTAAAACTCAATAAATTTTAAGATTCTTGGAAAGGAAAAGCCAACAAGAAACATTGCCAAAAATATTCCACCGACCCACCACCACATTGGAATCCATAGAGCTCAGCCATTATTATTCCTCTACGATCATACAATCGATCTTAAGTAACAGTCAGTAACTTAGACACTGAAAAAGCTAGTACTTAGCAACTTCCCATCAATCACATAAGGCATCAGATTAGAATTAGATCTAACAGCAATAGAATTAAATAACCAATTTTTTCTTTTATCTTTAAAAAAAAAAAAGATTACCAAAAGTGAAACCAAGTGAGCTAATAAGCGCCTTGTTGCAAATCACAATAGACACTGATGAAACCACCGACAAACTCAATGCTCCAACTGTTCCTAACTGGAACCTCTGCCCTTCACTCATCTTCTTCTTCGCCTCTCTTTCACTTTGATCCCGATCTACACAAAAGCAAAAAATATAAACATACATATACAATTACTGTACGTATACGCATACACATATACTCACATTATTTTAAATCATAATTCGTCACAAAATTTCAGCAAATCAACCAGCAGCCGAATAAAACACGCTCACCTGTAAAAATGACGATGGCACAATGAAATTCAAGAAAATAGATAAGCGGAATTGAATTGCGATTTACGAGAGTTTTAGATTGAAAAATCCTAGATCTGATAAATTAGTTTAAAAGAGAGATCAATTAACCTAGAAAGTACGAACCTGAGAGAATCCGAAATGTAAACAAAAGCTATTTTTTTATTATTAAAATAAAAAGACAAAATTTTGGACTAATTATGCTGCTCGTTTGTTTTACTTCTTATAAGAAGAAGAAAGCCTCCACTGTTTCGTTTGATACTGAGAGAGAAAAACAGAGAAGAATGAAAGCAAATAAAAATGAAAACGACGCGAATGAGAAATTCTCAAGTTGCCTTTATGCGGCGTAATAATATCGCAATTATTTTGTTTTTTTATAAATTAATGTGTTTATATTAACGTGATATTAATAAATTAATTAAATAAGTAATAATTTTTTAAAAATTTTATAAATTTATGATATTTTTATATAATTAATTTTTTTATATCACATTAATTTATATATATTTATTTATATAAAATATTTATAATTTTATCACTATTCATAATATCTTTCTGCCTGTCATTGAAGTTTTCATAATTAAATACATAATTTATTAATATGATCAATTCGGTCCCATATTCGATTACCCTTGCAATGTAATATACTAATATTGACCATAAGATGTGTATCGGAACCTTTTATATCAATTTCATGGTAGTATAGTCTAAAAATTTTGGTACATGATAGATTAAACAATCAGATTTACTTTTAAATATTTGAAAAAAATTCAATCTCTATGTATTACATAGGGACTATTCATATTTTCGACTTAAAAATTAAAAGATAAAATATCCACAATTACTAGTAGTGGCTGCTATCCTTAAAAAATTTATTTAAGCAACTCAAGGAATGTACATGATATAAATAGAAAATCTATGTCTTTAAATGAGAAACTGAGATAAAACGTGGGCTATTACGTTATTGACCAATATTTGTATTTAAAATATAATAATGTAAATGTAATGATGTAATGTTACTCAAATTGTCGGATTTTTCAATTTTTTAATTGAAGATACAAGCAAAATTACCTAATTAACGTAGCATTTCAGTGGTGTGTTTTACCAAAATTGTTGCTCGTGTATTACGCTAACATTTTAGAAGTCAGATGTGGTAGGTATTTGATTGGTGCTAACTAATGTCTTTTAACATTTGCTTTATTTTAGTTTAATTTATTAAAATTAATTTGGTTCGTAGTATTATATATTTTGGATCCTCGCATTTGACTTAATTTGTTTGCTAAGAATTTTTTCAGAAGGCTCCAATGATATGGAATAGTCATTTTAGAGTTCAGGCTCTAAGTTCAAATTTCAATAGATGAATAAGTTTATAAACATATTTGATAATTCTGGATCTAAATTTTCTTATATAATAGGAGAACTTGATTAATCCACATGGAGCTCCTAATTGGCTTGTGCAAATTTGAAAACAGAAGTAATAAAAAGTAATGAGAGAATTATATTTTTGGAAGCTATATTTGTGTGAAAAGATTAGCGGGTGCTATTTTCAGTCACCTCAATATTTCAAGGCTTCCATTTATAGAGTACATTCTCCTAGCAAATATAAATTATACAATGCATTATACAAATTTTCCTAATCCATCATTTCATTACATACAATTCTTTGTTAGAAAAAATAAAATACTTAATAAAAAGAGATTCCATAAAGTTGACCACCCTCAACGGTCTATCCAAACGGCCAATTAGTAGGCACCACGTTCATGCTTGTCACAATTCTATCGGTACTGGTGGCAACTTAAAACGACAGGCTTCGTGCAGTGAGATAGGAGTTGCTCTGCCAGTTTTGTCCGCAGTTTCTTGACATTGCTTGCCATCCTGTTTTTGACCCATTGATTGAAACTGCAAGAACATCCCCTGCACCGACAACGATGGTGATCAAAACCAACTCAGAGTACGAGTGGCCGTTAATTGTAAACCTTATTCCTCCTTTCTTACCACAAGGTACCCTGTTTGTTTCGGTAATACCGAGCAAACCCCCTCGAGGTCAACCCAGTCCGAGCAGAAAACTTGACCGCTGGTACGAAGATGGCCTTACTAGGCGTCAAAACTAGTCAAGGTCGAGTGCCCCAAGGCTGGTCGAACCCCGAGCTCCTTCTGCTCGAGGTCTTAAAGCCCCCGGGCATGACCCAGTCACACCAGTGACGGTACAGAAAGAATGCAAGATTCGAGCATGGCCGGTTCGAAATAGTTTGACCCCTCCTTCCGATAACTCAATGCGACGATCGATGCCTGGCCGATACCCCACGCAGTATAGTGTCGTCACTGTTACCGATGGCTAGCACACGCCCCCACAGTGTCATCATTTCGTACGCACATACCTGACACTATCATTAGGCCACGGGAACCCATACCCACCTGACATCCCACATTCCCAGGGTGTGCCGCGGTAATCCCGACTGTCAGAGGGACCCAGGCACCATTAATGCGGGGACGGCTGCCCCCGAAGAAAAATGACAGGAAAACATAAGAATAAAGATTAATCGAAGTGTAAGTTATAGGGGTTCTGGGGCTGGAGATTCTTCTTCTTCTTCTCTCTCTGTCTTGTCTTTTTAATTCTAGCCACTTTTATCCAGAAATCACCTTATTTCTCCGATCTCTCAAACAAAAGAGGGATACAAAAAGAATAATCCGATTACTGATTTGAGCGTCGGAGAGTTTTCGCCAAAAAAACACCCGACGACCCCTGACCTTGTTTTTGTAAGCACAGGCCCAAGGAAACTGCTGTTCCGGTGAACAGAGGAGAGCGGAGATTGGCAAGGATTCCTGCTCGAGCATCCTACGAGTAGAATTTTATAACCCTACTCGAGAGCAAGCAGAAAACCGCATCAACACTGTTAAAAGATCTTCAACACAAATTATCACATAAACTTCAAGCAAAGTAATTGTTTGGTACATTATTCTATGTTGTTCGAGTTTGAACCTGGAACTAATTAAGTTTATACATAAGATTTGAACAACTTTCAATTTTTAAGTTAGCTTTAAGTTTAAATAAAGCTTATGTTTTATATAGTGTAAAAACCAACTCAATTGGCAGCGCCTATGTTACATTTTCTATAACAAGTAACCTATTATTATGGATCGTTAGATATGCGATTTTCAAATCCAATGAAAAAAATACTTGTTGAACGGAAAAATGAAAATTAGAGCGCACATAGGGGTTTGAAAATTAAAGGAATGTACTAGATTGGAGAATCGAATCCATCAAACACTTTCCTATATATTATTAATCGGTTTTCTCTTATTTCATTTTATAGATTTACTTAAATTTGGGAATCCTAAATAAGGGTGGTAATGAGTACCACCAGCATATAAAAAAAAAAAAAAACTCATATATATATATATATATATAAAATCTATTAAAATACTGAAAAATTCTTTTTATAGAACAAGAGAAATTATTATAATAAAGATGAAATATTATTATTACATCTTATCCTTATAAAATCTACTTTACACATCACTCATAATATATTCATTTAATTATTACAAAATATTACTTTATTACTTTTATTTATAACCACACACTTGTTATATTATTATTGGGTTATATATATATATATATGGTAAATAAAACCTGTTCGATATATTTTTCCTGGATAAATGTAGCATGCCGAAAATAAGCAGAGATAAGGGCGGAAGGGCTTTTTCTTATATATATATTTTCTCTAGTGCAGACGCCCTAATTTTTTTCATGCGGAACTGTTGTTAAGTCATGCAGCTTAATAAAGCTAGTGAAGACTACTATTTAACAGCATGGCCTAACAGAATATCCGTATTAAAAAAAATAAGGGTGCCTCTGATAAATTATTGTCTATATATATTGTCTCGATCTGGTATGAGATTTTAAAGTCCGGAAAAGTCGGTAAAAGTTTTAAAATCGTGAGGTTTTAAAAGCTTAAAACTTAAAGGACTTAAATTGTGTGCTTTAAAGCTTTTTCAGATTTTTCTACATTTTAAAATTTTGAATTGGAACATTTCTATATATATATATATATAAGGGGCAAGGCATGCAGCTATAGTAAGTTAGGTTAGGATTAGGAATTTGGAAAACTATATCACGAGTAATAATTTTAGCTTACATATATTTATAATTAAATTTTTAATGTAATTATTATGATTAAAATTGTAAATATAAATAATTTGAAAAAATGCAGAGAAATTAACTACAATGTGCTGGTTTTTTTTAGAAATAGTTGTTATTCTTGAAATTTTCTACTATAATAATGCTAAAACAAATTATGAAATTAAATTGTAAATTTACATGAAGAACATGAGAAATTGAGTTAGGGTTTGGGAACAACATAAAATGGAGATGAGATGAGTTTAGATGAAGATGAACAAGATTTTGAAAGAAAAGTGAATAATAATTTTTATTTAGGCAAGCTTTTTGTTATGTATTTGGGAGATTATAAATTTTAAGTTTTTATAACTAATTATATTATAACGTATCATGTTAGAAACATTATATCATTTTTTGATAGTATGAGTTATCGATGATTATGTTAGAGAGGGAGAAGTTGCTTCATTCGATGAAAAGAGCATGAGATAATTGATTCAAAGAAGTTTGTATAACATACAATTCGAGATGATGACTAATGTTGATGAGATTGAGGATAAGAATGACACAATCATGTTGAATAAGGTATATTTAGATCCTATTGAAGTTTTCGTTGGACTCGTCATAAGAGCTCATGCTAAGAAATTTAAAGAACACTTAATCAAATGAGGTAAAATAAGGAAAGAATCTCAATCTAATCAAATAAGAAAAAATCCTAAATAAATAAGAATTTTAATCTAATAGATTTGAAAGAATTCGAATAAATCGAATTCTAATCTAATAAAAATGAAATATCTTGAAGGTCTTAATAAAATATAAATAGTTGATTTGTTGTCCGTTTCAAAATAGAAACATTATATGAAAAGATAATAGTATATCTTCTATCCTTGATGCGTCGATTTCATGAATTTAATTACTAAAAAAATTCAAGAGCTTGAATCACGCATTTATTTATTTTATTATCTTCTGAAGCGTGAGGGATTACTATAAAAAAAAAAAAGAGTTTGCATTTGTTTACCATAACTATTCGATGGCAAAAAGGTAAAATTGGTTGTGATTAATTTTCTAACTATGCTATTACTTGGTGGGATCAGGTTGTTATAAATAGGAGGCAGAATAGAAAACTTCATGTTGAGGTGTAGGTTGAAATAAAGATGTTGATAAGAAGGCATTTTGTACCTAGTCACTACTACTAAGGCTCATCCCAAAAACTACGAAGTCTTGTCTAGGGTAACCATATTGCACGAACACTTCTAATGGCCACATATAAAATGAAATGTTGAGAGATTTGTGGTAGGTGCGTTACTAATAGGCAAGCTAAATTAAAAGTGCAGCCTCATAGTTTATACAACTCGTTACTAGCCTCATAGATTTTGTGATTGTGGATAGATTTTCTAAGATAGAACATTTTATTTCACACCACAAGATAAATGATGCTTCTAACATTGTTGATTTATTCTTTAAAGAGATTGTGAGGTTACATGATATGCTTAGAATAATAGTTTCTGACAGGGATATTAAGTTTTTGAGTGATTTTTATAAGACCTTGTGTGCTAAATTAGGGATTAAGTTATTGCTTTTGCATTAAAATTGAAATCGGCGCATTAAGATTGAAAGATATATTACTATCTTTTCATATAGTATTTCAATTTTTAAAACAGGTAACAAATCAACTATTTACATTTTGTTAAGCCCTTCAAGATATTTTTTTTTATTAAATTAGGATTTTGATTAATTCAAGATTCTTTTCTTTTTGTTGGATTAGTATTTTTATTTATTTATGATTCTATCCTTATTTGATTAGATTGAGATTTTGATTTGATTTTGAATTAAGATTTGTTTCTGATTTTAAATAAGGATTTATGGTAAAAAATATTTAGGACAATTATGGCCAAGATTTCTTGTAACTTATACTTATTCTTATTTAATAAGAAAGGACTAAGAAGTTTTTCACACAATTTAATTGAGAGTGTAATTTTTTTTAGTTCTTAAACGAACTTTTGGAACTTATTAGATTTTTCGTAGCGTTCAACCGATGACTTATCAATTAGATAATTCATAACTGATAATAATGTCTTTACATACCAAGGTTCTTACTTCATTAAATAATGGGTCACGGTTCTATTTTATTCTTGCATTTAGAAGCGATCTTGAAGTCTAATCTAATTAAGGTATCGTCGGTTCTTGACAGAATTCATATCAAATTTATTCAAACTACTTTTGATAAATTCAATTCAAATTCAATTTACAAGAGACCAATATTCAAAATTAGCTTGAAAAAGGAGGAACCAGCCTCGGTATACTTCATTTAAGGTAACTAAGTGGTGAGTGTGGAAGAGGATGATTTTTGAACTAAAAGAAGTTTTGAAAAAATAATTCTAGAATTGTAACTGCATTCTTTACATCAAGAGCTTTAAAGCGATATATTATATGCCCATATTCGACATCATATGCCCAAGTTACGACTCTTTTAAATAAGTGGCTCTATACACAGGGCCCATACGACTCAAATTTTAGGTTTTTTTTTCGTGTTTTTTAGTTAAATTATAGTAACCTTAATAAATACTATTTTATGTTCTTTTGAACAGACCTTGAAAGTATTGAGTTTAATATCAATGAGAAGATTTTATCAACTTATTCTTGAAAGAACTTTGACTTATCAAAAGTGTTGTTAACCTTTATATCATCTTATTTAGCAATTTGGGTTCTTAAGACTTAACTTTGTCAGCCTAAATGACTATATGAACTATAATTTTGATGATAACAAATATGTGTTATAATATTTCATAATTTCATTTGTTCTTAAAGAGAAAAATTTATTCAAGTGAATCAAATGAAATCAAGTTTAAGACACTCAACGGACAACGGCATAACCAAGAACAAGTATTAGCTCAAAGTGATTTTCATTGCTACAAATAATGTAAAGTTAGTATGATTTAGCATTTGAAAAGTTTAAGATTTTGTTTAATAAATAATTATTTTTCATAAATCAAAGGTTTTATAATTATAAGTTAAGTATTTTATGAAATTGGTCGTTTTTCAGGATATGGACTAAATTAAAAGAATTTTGGAATCCTTGATTTCAATAAGTTTTATTTTAAATCCTGAAATTAGACCTATTTGTAAACTTCTAAATATTTTAAGCAATAATATAATTTATTAAAGTTTTGGGGTTAAAATAAAAATATTAGAAATATAGCGGCTAGCTGGCCAAAATATGGCGGCTAACCGCTTGGGAAGATATAAAATTAGTGGCTAGCCGCCTGAGGGTAGCGGCTAATTGCTTGGACTAATTTTTAAATTTAAAATTGCAACGGTAACTAGTCATATAAGCCTAATGGTTAGCTGTCTGATTCAAACGGCGATCCGACTATTTTCTAGAGGTTAATAACGGCTAGTTTACTTATTCAAACTATATAAACTTAAATCAAACATTTTTTTTAGACATCTTTTTGCATCTCCATTGAGCTATGTCCAGAGTATACTACATTTCTTAAGTTTTCAATTTTGCAAATACACATAAATTGAATTATATTTGTATTATCATTTGTATGTATATTCTACAAGAGAGTTTTGTTGTAATATTTGAATTATCTATTAAAATTGTATAAATGTAAGTATGAGAAACATTTTGGCTAAAAAATTAGGTATAATATTTTGTTATAAAGGTTGATTGATGTATTGGAAGTCAATTATAAGCATTGTTGAAGTCTTGGTGACTCGACTTAGTGAAATTGTCAAGCTTAGTAAGCACTGGAGGCATAGGCGTATGCACGATTAGCCAAACCACATAAAAATTACTTGTTTGTTCTCTCTTACATTATCTTGTTTGAGACTTTTCATTCTTGTTCTAGCATTTTTAAAAAAAAAAAACTCATGAACAATGCAATGAGCGATTGATGCATAAATAGTATTTTAGTGCCTTTTTTTTTATCAATTTTGCATCCTTATAGTGTGTTTCCTTAAATCTGCAAATTTTACTGATTTATTTCCCTAAATTCATTCAAGTTTTAGTTATTTAGGGTTTACAAAAAAAATTAAAAAAAATAAAATAATTATAATAATAATCATCATCATCATATTTGATGATCTCCTTTGTTTTTTTTTTGTTTTGTTATTCTTGTTTCATGTTTGCTTGTTCCTTTGTTTCTTATTTTTTCATTATTGTTTGTTAGATCTGTAATTGTTAGAGGGATTATACTTTGGTGTTCTTCCTTGATTGAGTTATTAGTTCTTAAAGAACTTAACTAAGAAAATATAAGAGTGGTAAAAGGTCAAAGTGTGTGAGCAAAGCTTTGTGTAAAAGCCTATTTAAGTGTAAACTCGAGTGGAGTAACATCTTGAGTGTAAACATGTGAGGCTTGTGAGGTTTATTACTTTTTTTCTTTATTTTTTCTAACGTCTCTTTGCAGTTTTAAATAATAATATGGATGATAAAAGTGAGGTGTAATCTTCCGCTGTAGATCTTACTTTATCTTTGAAAGCAATGCACTAGGTATTTGAGAATATGAATATGAGGTTTGAAGAGATAAGAAGCCAGTTGAGGCAACATGGGGATACTATTAAGAGTATTCAAAAAGAGCAAATTAGTAGAGAGTGTAACGGGGCTAAACATGATGAAACAAGACATAATAGAGGAAATAATATGTGTAAATATAAGCCTATGGATGAGTATGAGGTAGATAATGAATTTTGGGAAGATGATGGTGATGATCGAGAATTCAAAGTAGATAAAGATAGAGTGAGATATAGATGAGGTAAATAAGAGAAGGGCTACAGGAAATATGATAAGGATAGAGATTTAGTTAAAATCAAAGTAACCATTCCTTCGTTTGAAGGAAAGAATGACCCTGAGGTTTATTTAGAATGGGAAAAAAAGGTTAAGTTGATCTTTGATTGTCATAATTATTCAAAGAGAATAAAAAGAGATAAAGCTAGCAGTTATTGAATTCATTAACTATATTATTATTTAGTGGGATCAATTGGTGAATAATAAAAAGAGGAATCGTAAGAGGCCTATAATTACGTGGGGAGAGTTGAGAGCGCTCATGAGGAAGCGTTTCATTCCTAATCATTATCTTAGATATCTTTATCTTAAGCTACGTGATATGAATCCCACTAAGAATTGACAATAACATAATCAAATCAAGCTATAAGATCGATTCTAAACCTTAGTATGTGAAGACATCACAATTAACTATGGATATTATGATTGATAAGTTAAGGATTGAACGCCACAGAAAATCCGATAAGTTCAAAGAATTCGTTTAAGAAGTAAAGAAAATTACACTCTCAAGTAAATTACATGAAAACTAAATTCTTTTCTCCCTCTTTCTAAGCTTACTTTGTCTTTATAAACCTATTTCGGTGTCAACGGAGTAAGAACGATATTGCGTTAATTAAATTCAAATGAATACTTGTTGGTAAAGCCATCATTCTTCACACGACTGTCAAATTGTCAAGGACGCCTAAGTAATAAACATCCAACCTGTATTGGTACCACATCACATAGTACTTTATCTTCATACTTATCGATCTTAAAATATACTAGTACTTGTTTATTTACTTTCACCTTGCCACTATCATTCAACCACTGTAGTTTGTATGGCTGTGGATGCTTAAGTGTTGAAAGCCCCAATTTCTCCACCATGATAGTACTAGCAACATTAGTAAAACTTTCCCTATTAATAATCATACTATATACTTTTTCCTAAACATAGCACATAGTATGAAAGATGTTTTTCCGTTGCACTACTTCATCTTCTTTTACTTGCACACTCAAAGCTCTCCTATCTACTAAAATTAATTCATCAAGAGTTGTGTACTCTTCGTCTTGTTCATCCTTCAATGGTGGCATTTTATTATCTTTCGCCTTATTAACAGTTACAATCTCATAGTTATCTTGCAATAACAACAACATAACTCTCTTATTCACATATTCATTTGATATATGTCTCCTACCATGACACTTAAATACTTAATATCATGATTACTAATAATGAAAGTCACAATATTACCTTGTGAATTGGGTTTGGAGGGCTCCAATCTTAGTTTAAGTATAGTAGATATTTGAGGTTTGTCATCTTGCTTCACATATCTCGGTTTCCATAGAGTGGAACTCAAGCTTGGAGTTACTCATGTGTTACCCCCCATTTTGAGTTGCTACTTAATCTTAATGGTTCGTGGACCATCTCCTCAATCTCCACATAATATTACAACTCAACTATATTTGCAATCTCCGATTAAGGCCATTTAAGAATAATTCCATGCTAGTTTCTCTATCATCCTCCACATTTGCTCTAATCATGGCAACCTTCATTTCTTTGTAGTAATCATCTACACTTCAGCTACCTTGCGTAAGATTTTATAGTTTTTGGTACAAGTCTTGGTAATAGTGATTAGGTCCAAAATATCTTCTCATCAACGTCTTCATTTCATACAACATCTTAACAAGATGTTCCCTATTCTACCACCTATTTATAATAAGTTGTTCCCGATGAAGTAATAGCATAGTCAGAAAACTCAATCATAGCCAATTTTATATTTTTCACCTCGGAATAATTGTGGCAATTAAATATAAACTCCATATTCTTCTTTTATTCAAGGTATGCTTTGGGATCAAATTTATCTTAAAAAGATAAGATTTTTATTTTTATGCCACTCACACCATCATTTCGATGCTTATTTCTTTGATGATTACTTACATAATTCTCCTCTACAGTATACTCATCTCCATAATAGTCATCAACCTCTTTCTTGGCTAAAACTCTCTCCGTCTTATGTGCTTGGGCCTTACACGTGCTTTCTCTATTTGATCCAAATGCTTAGAATATTCTGATGAGATTACAGATAAAGATGGTATAAGCACGTGGAATAAGGCATATTCAGATTCTATACAAGTTCCGTCGGGTTCAGTCACAAGAGCTCGTGTAAAGAAATTAAAGAAGCGCTTAATGGGTTGATTCAAGCAATTTGTGATCAATCCAATTTATGGGGGTGTATTAAAGGAATCTCATAAGATATTCAGACCAATAAATATATGATTCAAGCTTTTAAATTTTATGAGCAATCAAATTCATAAAATCGACGCATTAATGATGAAAAATATGCCACTATCTTTTCAAATAGTGTTTCTATTTTTAAAAGAGACAACAAATCAGTTATTTTAATTTTATTTAGTCATTTAAAATATTTTTTTATTAGATTAAGATCCTCATTTATTTAAAATTTTTTCTTTTTTATTAAGATCCTGTATCTTCTGCTTTATCTACTCCTACATTATCAATAGAATTGGACGCATCCCCATCAATCGCAAGACCTTTTGCTTTACCCAATTTCTAGGCAATCATCTTTATCATTCTAATACTTATGAGAAGGCAATTAATTCTTTTATCACTGAGTCAGATGCATTATAACAAATGAATGCAGAAAAGAAGTCCAAGAGCTTAAAGATATAGTACAAAACCTAAGCTTCTATCACATAATAGACCACAACATTTGAATTACTCTATCATGGAAGTTGGTGCACCAGACTCTTATCTCATCCAAAATAGGCTTCAAAGATGAATCTTCCTTTATTATTGCCATTTTTCCTCAATCTGATCTTTTTGTGTGGGGTTAACAAACTCTCAAACATATGACACATCAATGGGTCCTCAAAGATCAAACATATATTTTGGCCACAAGATGAATCGTATACTAATAACATTATGAATATTTTTCTTCTCACAAGAACAAGTAAAAATGTCATGGATATTGTAGATGCTGTTTTCTCGCGTCCCTTCAAATAGTGTCAAAAACTTTCTGCTCGAGGCTAGCTCGAGCTCGAGCAGGACTGCCTTCCTATCTCGATTCCTCTGTCTTTACCAGGACGGAAGTCTCCCAGACCTGTACTCACAGGAAACAGGATCAGGGGTCGCCGGGTGTTGTTCCGGCGAAAACCCTCCGACGTTCAAGTCAGTAATCTGGTTGTTCTTTTTGTATCCCTTTTAATTAGAGAGACCGGAAGAATGGAAAGGATATTTTTGCGTTCCTTTTTGAATAATGAAATTCTGGAAAATCAAAGTAGAGGGAAGCAAGAAGAAGAAGAAGAACCTGTGTGAATTTTTGGAACCCCCGCAACTTACCCGTCCGTTTCCTTTTATTCCCTATTTTTCCAGCCCTTTCTCTCTGAGATCATCAGTTCCCACGTCGGTGGTGTCTGGGTCCCTCTGACATCTGGGATTAGCGCGATATTCCCTGGGAATGTGTGACTGTCTAGGTTGGCATGGCTCACACGGCCTGATCATAGTATAGGGCATGCGTGCGTGAAATGATGACATTGTGGGGGTGTGTGCCGGCCATCGATAACGGGGGCCATGCTATACCGCGTGGGGCGTCGGCCAGACATCGATCGGCGCGCTGAACCATCGGAAAGGGAGATTTGACTATTCCAAGTCAGTAGTGCTCGGATCTTATCTTCTCTCCGCACTGTCACTGGTACTGCCGGATCATGGTTGGGAATTTATAGACCTCGAGCAGAAGAGGGAGCTCGAGATTTGACCGACCTTTTACTTTTCGACCTTGACCAGCTTTGATGGGGTTATGAAGACCTCGAGCAGAAGACTTAGCCTGGGCTCGAGATGGGTTGACCTCGAGGTCTTTTATTCATGCCTGGCTGGACTCGAGGAGGGCTGCTCGATATTACCCAAACACCAGTCCCTCAGTTTCTAGTCTTTGGAGTGAAACGAGATAAGACTGGAAACTTTTAGTAATGGGCAAGCTTCTCGGCCTTTTCCATTTCCCTATGTCTTCTGGCTGTTCTCCACTTCCATCATTTCGCATTAAATGAGGGACACGTGGATGGATCCTGGCCGTGCGTTCAAAACTTGAAGAGACGTTACTCGAACTGTCGCGTCCCTCGAGATGTGTGCCGTCAGCTGAAGAAAGGCATCTCCCCCTTTAAAATCCCTCAATTTCTCCACTGTGCTTCCTATTGCTCATTTTTATTCAAACCCGAGAATTAACCCGCTTGCAAGTGCTTCTTCGTCTTCCTCTTCTGTGTAAGAGCAATTTCCGGCCGTATAAGCCTTTCTCTTCACTCAGGTATAAACCTCTCTCTTTTCTTCTTGTTTTCGTTCCGTTCTTCCTTCATCTGGGTTTTTAATTCTGTCCGGGTAAACTGTAATTCTAGGAAACAATGTCAAATCCCAAACAACCTCGTAAGATGTCACCTGCTGAATCTTCCTCTTCTAGTGAAGTTGAACCCCTTAGCGTAGTCCCGGAGAGAGATTCTAGTTCGGAGGGGGCGTTACCTATGGCAGAGACCCGGCCGAATCAGGGGGAGAGGGTCAGTCAAAGGTCAGAGGGTAGGGGGTATCCCATTGACCTCATGAGGTGTGAAACCACACATTTAAACTTGAATAGGCTTAGGCACACCTACCATATACCCGACAATGTGGATTTGCGGGTGCTGGGCAAAAGTGACATTCCAGTAGTCTCCTCAGGGTATACTACCTTCCACTTGGAGTGCTTCGAATGGGAGTCGGTTGCCTCTCAGCCTTATTTTGCACAGGTTTTGTCCAGTTCAAGTTGGCCCAGGCGGTGAACCCGAATGGGTGGAGGGTCCTTTCCGACCTCTTTGTTTTATGGAAGTAGTGTAACTTGGGTGAACCCTTAGTAGAGGAAATAAAGCATCTTTATCAGCTAAAGTGTGGCAGAAGGATCTTTGGTGAGTCTTACCTCACCTCCGGTCTGAAGGACAAGAAACCCATAAGCGATCTTCCCTCTCTGGTGGCAGCTGGAAAAGCAAATTCTTCTTTGTTGGGGAGATTGGGGTATTTTTCACTTCTCTCAGGGATCCCTCAGGTTCCACAGTATTTACGCACTCAGGTCGTTTATCCAGTCCATATTTTTATTTTGTTCATTACGCTCGTGTTTGTTCTCACCGTTTTGCTCTTATTGTTCCTGCGGTATCTTGGGGTGCCTCTTTTAGGATTGGGGAAGAGCTCGGCGCCGCGTCGGCCGCGACACTTGATATGCAGCTCGTGCGGGAGCTACTACTGACTAAAATTTTGTTGAGTTTGGCCTAGTGTCAAGAGAAGGGATGGGGGGGTGCTTGACATGATGCAGAGGCATGTGGTGACCTCCGGAAGTGCGAGCAGCTCGAAGAGGCCTCGGTGACCGCAGTTCTCAGCTTTCACCGACTCGAGCTTCCCTCGACTCGGGAGGTAGGCAGGCGGAAGAAGGTCCTCTTGCAGGCGTCAGGGGCTGCGGCCCAGTTCTGCCTCGGCCGAAGCGTCACGAGGGCTGTGTTAGTCTGGCCGTCTTAGAACCCTATGTTTAGGATTTTATCAGGCGGATGAGCGTTAGGTTCTGGATGGGTTAGAGTCTTATGATCTTGATGAGGTGGTCGGTGCTCTCCACGCCTCTCTTCTCGTCTTGCTGCTATCTGTCACGGTTGAAACCAAGGCGAAGATTCCGAGCGACGACGGCGATTTAGAAGCTAGAGCGAGTCTTGGCGGTTGAAGAGGAGAACACGAAGCTTGAGGAGAATTCCACCTACTCGGAGAAGGCAGCGATGTCGGACTACAGGGCTACCTAGTTCGAGAGGGCATCCACTTGTCGGGAGGAGTTACTCGAGGCTAGGAAGGACTTGGACACCTAGAGATTCTGGAAACTAAGCTTGCGACCGAGTACAATGAAGGGGTAACTTTCAGCTACGATTGCCTCGTCTTTGCCTTGGGCAGGGAACACCCCGAGGTCGATCTGTCTAAGGTACAAGCGGGTGTTGCTGAGTACATGCGCATCCATAGCATCCCAGTCCAAGGGTTGGAAGCTTCCCCATCTGAGGCCCCCACTGAATCCAGAGAAGTTGTTCCTCCTGCTGCTGTTGATGCTCCTCCTGCTGCTGCTGATGGTGCTCCTCCTACTGCTGCTGAAGATGCTCCTCCTGCTACTGCTGATAGTGCCCTTCCCGTTGCTGCCACTGATGCCCCTGCTAGCCATGATTCCCCAACCGCTTGAACTCTTTTTTTTTTTTTACTTCCTGTATTTGTAATCTTTTTAATGAATGAATAAAAAGTAAACATTGGGTAACTTGCCTTTGTACCCGTATACATATACTTGCGTTTTATATTTATGTGCGAGATTGACTTCATGCACTTGCCAAGTAAAAAATTTATAAGTGTTGGACCTTTATTTTTCTTCCCCAAGTTATTTATGCTCGTATCATCTTTTGACTTATGTGTGGCAAAGTCTTGCCTTGAGTTAAGCTGACAACTTTCTGTTTATCTTGTGAGTTCGGTCCAATCAAGCCGATGTTTGGCTTGTGCTCGGTAGTTGTTCATTTTACGAGCCCATTCGGCTCGAGCCTGATATTGCCTTATTTTTAACTTTTGCGTTTTCTCTTTGAGCTTTTCTTGCTTGAGCCAGCGGTTGGATTACGCTTGTCATTGTCCCGCCTTAAGCTAGGCTCTGGGACTTCTGGCATTCGAGTTTTCTTCGCGAGCTCAACCTTTTCGGACCTGCAATTGGCCACGTTTGGCACCGTCCCGCCTAAAGCTAGGCTTTGGGACTCCTGGTCTTAGCGTTGTCTTCGCGAGCTTGTTCTTCTCGGGCCTGCAATTGGCCATGTTTGGCACCGTCCTGCCTAAAGCTAGGCTTTGGGACTTCTGGCCTTCGCGTTTTCTTCGCGAGCTCAACCTGTTCGGACCTGCAATTGGCCACGCTTGGCACCGTCCCTCCTAAAACTAGGTTTTGGGACTTCTGGCCTTAGCGTTCTTTTTTGTGAGCTTCTTGGTTTCAACTTGAATTAATATTACAAATGTTTATCTTACTTTTACATATGTTTAAGTTTTTACACATCCCCATTTTGGGAAAGAATTTGACATTAATGCTTTTAATCACAAGGAAACTTACTGGAAGTATTTCACCAAGAGTTGTGCGTTCCATGGCCTCTTGACTTCTCGTCCATCCGGGTGGGTTAGCCGGTATGCTCCTGGTTCGGCTATTTGAATGACTCGATAAGGACCCTCCCAATTCGGTCTAACTACGCTTGCATGGGGTCGCCCGTGTTACGATTGACTTTTCTGAGTACCCAATCCCCCACTTGGAATCGGCGGAGGTGCACATTCTGGTTGTAATAGCGAGGCACTTTCTGCTAATATTCTGTAATCCTAGTAGCGACCATTTCCCTCTTCTCCTCCAGCAAGTCCAAGCCTACACACATCTGCTCATTGTTTTGCTCCTCGTTGAAGTGCTCGGTTCGGTGCGTCCCTATTCCAGCTGGCGAGAACAAGCTGCATCGTGCCGAATGCCGAGGAGAATGGGGTTTCTCACTGTAGCTATCTTGTGTGTGGTTATATAAGCCCGTAAGGCGCTGGAAGCTCGTCCACCGAGGCTCCATACGCTCGCCAAGTGCGGTCTTGAGGGCGTTTTATAGTCTTGTTTGCGGCCTCCACTTGTCCGTTGGCTGCGGGTGTGAGGAGAATAAAACTTGACTCATCCCGGGTTTTGGCGAAGTCTACGAACTTGTTGTTGTCAAGCGCCTCCGTTGTCGATGACCAATGCATGAGGAATCCCGTATCACGCAAATCACATTTTCCAAATAAAGTCGATTGGTCTTACTCTGCGTGATACTTACTCGGGGCTCCAGCTCGACCCGTTTAGTGAAGTAATCAATCGCCACCGCGGCATGTGTTGCGGATGCTCTCTCGCTTTAGCGATGGCCCGATCAAGTCAATTCCCTTTGAGCAAGCGACCGTGGTGAGTTCATCACTATAAGGTTCTACGGAGGTGAGTCGGGTAATTGGCAAAACTTTGGCGGCTCTTGCGACACGGTCTTCTCTTGAGCATCTTGATGCATGCGGGGCCAAAAGTATCCACTGCCCGAGGCGCTTGAAAGCCGAGGACTTGGCGCGAGAATAATTTCCATGAAATTTCTTCGTGTATCTCTCGGAGGACATAATCGACTTCCTCATGGTCTAAACACACTGATGAGGAGAGTGTATCCTTATCTATACAAGACCCCATCGATGAGAGTATACTGGCAGCTTTACACTTGACTTCCTTGCTTGCTTATCGGCGAGACACCGTCCGCTTCGGCGAGGTGAAAGCAATTAGTTCCATCCAATGTCTTTGCTCGACGATAAACCCGATTACCTCGTCTTCTTGCTCGAGGCTCGAGCAAGTCTTAATTCCTAGCAGGATGGACCTTGGTATTTTGGGGTCGGAGGTAGCTGACCATCCGAGCTATCATATCGGCTCGAAAATTCTTCCCAGTCGAGGATACATTTCCGCGTCATTGCTCGGAAGTTATCAATCAGTTGCCTTACGCTTAGAAGGTAAGCCTCCGTCTTCTCGCCTTTTGCTTGGAAGCTTTCGTTGAGATGATTTGCCCTTGGTTGTGAGTGCATGCGAAGCTTCACCTCTTTTACCTTCTACTAGGGAGGCTTGATCCGGCGATTCTGACCTCGTACTCGGCTGATTGTTGGTGACTTGAACTCCATCTTCGTAGCATCTTGCATCTCTACCCGCCGGGTGAGAAGCACTGATTCACTGCTCTTGCTCCTTGGTCCGCATGACCCGTCGGTAGTAGTTGTCCGAGGCAATGGTTTGGGTGAGGAGTCCAGTGGATGCTTCGCTCTCCATCTCTCCAGTTTCTTTACTGTACATTCGACCACGAAGTCGACTAAGGGTGAGCTTTTATGGTGTTCGGGGTTGGTAGGCGATGTCGAATTCATGAGCTCCACGAGCCATTTCACTGACCTTAGGAGGTTTACAGCTTATCACGAGTTTCTGGCGGTGGTTTGTTAGAACCATTCTAGAATCTGCTTGAAAATAAGGTCTCGACTTTCGAGTTCTGCATTACTAGGGCCGATGCCCATTTCTCCATCGGGGATATCGAGTTTCGACTTCTGACAAAGCTACTGCTCGTGTAATAAGCGAGTCTTGCACCACAGTTCCTCTCTTACGAGATTGAACTCGTTGCCCGATTGGGACCACGGTAGCGTAGAAACAATACCTCCACTTGCTCGGGGTGTAGATAGTAATGGAGCTTTCGATGAGTATTCTTTCAGTTGTTGGAGCAAGCCGCGTTCTAGCGTCCACTCTGTCTTCCTGCCTTTCTTCGTTTCACGGAAGAAAACTCGGCATTTATCAAGTGGCTCGAGATACTGAACATGTTGAGGGATGCCAATTTGCAGGTAAGACTTTGTATCTCCTTGAGACTACGGGGGACTTCATTTCCACCACTTCTGCTTATCTTTTCGGATTGGCCTCGATCCTACTGTGATTGACCATAAAGCTTAAAATTTTCTGAACCGACTCGAAGGCACACTTCTACGGGTTTAGTTTTAGCAGATACTTTCTTAAGAGTGCAAGGTCTCCTCTAAATGCCTTAAATGCTCCTCGCGTCTTTTGACTTGGTGATCATATCGATCACGTACACCTCCATCGTTCGACCAATCAATTCTTGAAGACCTTGTTCACCGACCTACGGTATGTTGCCCCGCATTCTTGGTAGAAGAGCATGACCTTATGCGATCTGATCCACGATTGGTGATGAAGGTCATGCACTCTCCTCGTCCGATCGGTGCATGGGAATTTGGTTATAACACGAGAATGCATCCATAAAACTAAGCGACCCATGCCCATTGTAGAGTCCACCGGTTAGTCTATCTTTGTAGCGAGGAAGCTATCTTTAGGGCAAGCTTTGTTCATATCTGTGAAGGCCACGCATTCTCCGTTTCAACTTGCCTTCTTTACCGGCATCACGTTCGAGATCCGTTCGGGGTGGGAGACCTCCGCTATGAATCCACTTTCAGTGACTTCTCCGACTTCATGATTAATGGCCTCGTATCTCTCTTGGTTAGCGCATCTCCTCTTATGCCTCATTGGCAGCATCTTTCCATATTGCCAGCCTGTTACACGTTACCTCTAGGCCAATCCCAAGCATATCCTCATGCGTCCATGCGAATACATCAGCGTGTGCTTGCAAACATTCCACCAGCTTTTCTTTTAACTGCTTGCTAATTCCCGAGCCGATCCAGATTTTCTTCTCGGGGTCATCTGCTCTCACCTCAACCTCTTCCAGTTCCTCAACCGGCTCCTACCTTCCACTCTTTGACTCCCCCCTTGAGTCTAGTGAGGTTATCTGCACGGTTTCTTTGGCTGCCTGACGTAGCGACTCCTTGCTACCCTCGGTGCCTTCATTGCGACCCGCATTCACTCGATACTTTAGGGCCGAGTAGTGGGTGGATAGCGCAGATTGGTGATCCTCGTGAGCGGCCTCCCGGTGGTGCTTGGTATGGGTGGCT
>CM046813.1:11846390-11993243 GCA_025617385.1 Murraya koenigii | reverse complement strand
ATCTACCACTACAAAGTCTAACATCATATTCTTTTTAAAAGGCCTCGAGCCCATGGTCACATCCAGTTTGATGATTCCTAGAGGTATCAGCTTCCTTCCCCCGAATCCTTTCAAGGAAGTGCTCGTCTGCTCGAGGCTCGCACCTGCTATTCCCAAATCCTCGAGTGTGGACTTGAAAAGAATATCCACCGAGCTTCCCAAGTTTACCAGTATTCGGTTAACTTGCTTATTAGCGATGTTTGCTTTCACAACCAAGGCATCCTCATGGGGGTACAGCACCCCCTCCTCGTCTTCCTCCGTCCACATAATGGGCACTTGCCGGACCTTGGCCTTTTGGCAACCGGCAAGTGAACATGACCTCTCTACCGGCAATGCAAGATATCTCGCAATAGTTCTTTCTGGCCCTGCTTGAATTTCTCGCCATCGTGGGCCCTCTTAAGATCACCCTCAGAACTGGTGGTTCTAAGTCTATTTCATAAGCTCGATCATCTTCCTCAGGTTACTTCTAAACCACCAGATGTCCTCCTTCAATAAACTCGTCCAAATACCGATTCCTAACCAGATCCTCCACTTGGTTCTTCAAATCATGGGATTGTAATGTGGAGTGGCCGTGGTCACCATGGAAGTGGCAGAACAGTCCCTTGTCTCGTTTGCTAGCCGACTTGGCCATCTACGCAGTGGGCTCAAGCAGCCCTCGCTCCTTCGCCACCAAGTATCTCTTTGAGAGATATCTTCAACCTTGTATATTGCCCATAAGCTGGGCTTTGCTCCACCACCGTGATCGCCCGATCTCGGGAAGCTTCTGCGGGGTGGCAATGGACTATATGCTTCGTTGTGGTTCATCACCGATCCGCTTGGTGGTCGATCATGGATGGGTGGTCGTCACGATGCTTGTACTCCCCGTGATCCCTACCGAGACTCATGGGTGGCACAGAATCATCCACAATGGGAGCTCTCCGTAAAGGTCAGAGGGCAACCCGGTCCCTTATTGCTTTTGAAGCCATCGATCCTCGGGTAGGACCTCCTTTCTCCTTCCTCTTTATTCCACTGCCCTGTTGACTTCTCAGTTTTGCAGCCTTTTCCTCTTCGATGACCATATCCATTTTCACCTATTCATACGCATCTGAATATGAACGGATCGAAGGGTTCCGTAGATTATACCATGGCCTCCCCATTCTAATCCCGTCCTTCAGTCCTCTCAACACTTAGGGATGATTAAATGCACCAAGATCTAGGACCGATCTGTGGTACCTCTTGACAAACTCCTGGAGGGGTTCTCCCTCCCTTTGTCTTATTTCCGATAGTTCCATCATATCACCTTCGGGGGTCACTGCGCCTCAAAATTGCGACGCAAACTCTCTGCACATCTGTTTGAAGCTTTGGATGCTTCCCCATGGCAGCCTGCGGTACCATTCTCTTGCCCTTCCCTCAAGAATTAGTGGGAAGGCCCTGCACCTCTGGACTGCTGACAGGCCCTGCACTCCTATTATGTCGTTAAACCGCTCTATGTACACTAACGGATCACTCTTTCCCGAAAATTTCAACCGAGAAGCTGAAGTCACGTGGATCGTGAACACCCATGATCTCCGCCGAGATCGGAGACTCGTTGTCCAAAGATTATCCTCCAACCTGGGCTTTTCCGCTTCCTGAGGTCCTCCACAACTTATGCTAACTTACGCACCTCCCTCCAGCCTCCTCCGCAAGAGGTCGGTGCCAGATCCCGCAAGTGCCGACGGACCCCTTTTCTCCGTGTTCGCTTTTTCCTCCCGCAACATTTGGTATTCTCGCCTCCGGCTTCGCCTCCCGCGATGTTCCCCGACTGAGGCGCTCCGCTACTGGATTCGGGACATCATTACATGCTTTCCTCCGTCCATCCTCGAGTTCTTGTAATATGTAGGTCGAGTTTCCATTTGTTTCTCCATCCGATCCATTCTTTCCTGGATCTCTATTCTCGAGCCTCATTGGTCACTTCCCTCAAGGTCACCGATTCCTCTGGACTCACTCCTCTTCGGTTGTTTCCTCTCATCGTTGCGTTGTGTCTTCTGAATGTGTTGGAAAATCAGACTTTTTGAACCGATCCCCACAGACGGTGCCAAAAATGTTGATGCTGTTTTCCCGCGTCCCTTCAAATAGTGTCAAAAACCTTCTATTCACGGCTAGCTCGAGCTCGAGCAGGACTGCCTTCCTATCTCGATTCCTCCGCCTTTATCGAGACTGAAGTCTCCTGACCTGTATTCACAGTGAAACAGGATCGGGGGTCGCCGGTGTTATTCCTGTGAAAACCCTCCGACGCCAAGTCAAGAATCGGTTGTTCTTTTGTATCCTCTTAATTAAAGAGACCTAAGAATAGAGGGATATTTTTGCCTTCCTTTCTGAATAATGAAATTCCGGAAAATCAAAGTGGAGGGAAGTAAGAAGAAGAATAAAAACCTGTGTGAATTTTCGGAACTCCTGCAACTTACTCGTCTGTTTCCTTTTATTCCCCATTTTTCCCGCCCTTTCTCTCCGAGATCATCCGTTCCCACGTCGGTAGTGTCTGGGTCCCTCTGACAGCTGGGATTAGCGCGATATTCCCTGGGAATGTGTAACTGTCTGGTTGGCATGGCTCATACGGCCTGATCATAGTGTCGGGCATGCGTGCGTGAAATGATGACATTGTGGGGGCGTGTGCCGGCCATCGATAACGAGGGCCATGCCATACCGCGTAGGCGTCACAAACATCAATCTGCACACGAACCACTCCAAGGGGAGATTTGACTATTCCAAGTCAAGAGTGCTCTGGATCTTATCTTCTCTCGCACTGCCACCGGTCGTCACGGTCGTGGTTGGGAATTTGCAGACCTCGAGCAGGAGAGGGAGCTCGAGATTTGACCGACCTTTTACTCTTCGACCTTGACCAGCTTTGACGGTGTTATGAAGACCTCGAGCAGAAGACTTAGCTTGGGCTCGAGATGGGTTGACTTCGAGGTCTTTTATTCACGTCTGTCTGGACTCGAGGAGAGCTGCTCGATATTACCTAAACAGATATACATGCATTAAAGCATCTTTAAGATAATCATATTTAAGATAATCATATTACCCAAACAGATATACCAATGCGCTCTGACATCTTTAAGATAATCATATTCCATCAAGTGTTGATAAGTTCATAGCCACCTGATAATCTCTTGAATTTCATCCATATCTATAAATTAAAAACATGAGCCAGAAATTGAGCTATAAACCCAAATTTTTATGCAAAACATAAAAAAAAAAAGCCCTAAAACAAGCAATCATTTGCTAAAAGTACGAAGCTTTATCAAAATAAAAAAAAAGGAGAAAAGAAAACATAGTCAAATCTTAAAAAATAAAATCAAACACAAACGCACAAAATAATAATAATAACAATAAATAGTCGAACATACCCCTTTCATAAAACAATAAAAGATTAGCACCCATGAAAAACTAACACTTAAAATGCAAAAACACGAAAAATTATTGGCCAAAAAAAAAACAAAAACTTGCAGTGGGGTTGTTTTTTTAGGTGGAGGCTAAACAACTAATGATGGACAACGGTGCAGCAGGAGTAATGGTGCCCTATCGGAACCATTGCCACAGGCACAACAGCAACCCTGCTTATCTCTTGCTCTCGCGCGCAAACATAATGCCTCCTCATTCTCCCGTAGTATACAAACTGAGTCAAGGCCATATTAGATCACAAGCATAAGGAGAAAGAAGGAGGGTGATTGCTTTCAGAGAGAATACCCAAGTTTAAGAATGAAAATGAGGGATTTTTTTAGAGAAATAACATGAATAGATTGTGACAGATTTTCTGTGATTGAACAATTTGGAATTTGAGTAACTTGAGAGAAAAATGTGAAATTATGAATTCATAGATTTATTTAGTTTTGGTTATGAATCTTTTACTTAGATTAATTTTTATTTTTATTAGATTCTTGATCACGTTAAAAAAAATATTCAGTAAAAAAATTAAAATATTTATATTTATGTAATATAATATAAAATAATTTTATACTATATATGATTTCATAATTTAGTATAAAATATGATAATAAAATATATGATAGCATCTTGTAACACATGACATTATAATATAATGCAATATAAGATAATTTTATATGGTACATGAGATTATAATATAATATAAGATATGAATATAAAATACATAATATATTATATAATACATAATAATATAATATAATATACAATTTTATTATGTATAATGATTTAGAATTTTTAAAATTAAAAATAAATAAAATTATAAAATTTATAAATTTTTTTATACATTTTTATAATAAAAAAATTATAAATATTTAATTGACTTTAAAATTTTAATTTTGATATAAAGTTTAAATCTCATAACTTCTCCTCTAGAATCATCTTAAAAAAATTTGTCGACAAAAAGTGGGCTGGTAACTGATTGCAACTGCTGCCTTTCTCTTTTATTTATTATTATTGTTTTATCTAAGCCGTTGAATGAATCCAACGGTTAATTTCATGATACGGCATGGTACCGGGGACTTATGTGTTATGTCCCGCCATTGTAGCTTTGGCAGATCAATCTCTTCGAAAAAAAAAAAAAAACTGATCATTTACCACCACGAGCGACGGCATCTTTTAACTACTGTCCCCCGTAGTACGTTTGTCGTCCGTCGATATCAAAACCACTGCGAAGTGCGAAGCCGAAACGAAGAGACTGATATCTCTTCCAAGGTGAGCACCGATAGTCGTTAATTATCTCATATGAGCTCTTGAGTACGGTAATTTACTCTTTCTTGATCCGTTTTCAGTCACCGGACTCTTGTCTATATGGCTGATAGCTGGTCATCTGGTGTTATGGTTCTTGGTTTGATTATAATAATATAGAGAATTCAAAGAAAAAAGGGAGGAAGAGAGGTAAACACAATCTTAATTTTCATCTAACTATAACCCTAAATCCTAATTGGAAAAAGAAACATAATCCTAACACCAAGAAATAATAATAAACTAGAATCTAACATCTCTTTAGTGCTTATGAACACTGGCAACGGGAGGAAATGAAGATTTATTTTTATTGGCGTGGTTGTGGTTAGTGATATTAATTTCATTGAGCCTGTCGTGAGTTTTACTGATTGATTTTTAATTATGCTTTTGTGATTGTTATGTATTTTGTATATGCATAAAATATACATGAAGTCCGGTTCCGACTCCCTAAATTGCTTCAATTTTTCAATTTTATACACTCGGAGTACCTGAATTTTCATAGGGGTTTCCTCACCTGGATAAAATCTGGGGATTTTACTGCCCGGATTTCTGAATCCCTAGACAGAGATAGAGTATATTTGCTCTTGCTATAGATAATTGGAATAAGGGTCAGTGTGTGAGAAATATATTTTCCTACCAAGAACAAGATATGCTTTTATAATTTCGTTTAGCTGACCTCTTTATCTTGTGCTGGTCGGTGTTCGTTTGAGTTAGAGAAATCTGCTGTTTTGTGTTCTTTTTTGCTAGTAAATTTCATTTCGCTGCTGAGGTCTGTTATATCTTATTTTTGCTACTTATTGTTGTTGGATTTCTTTTTTTCAGGTAACTTGCAGTGCTTCATTTTAGAGATATACAAAAATAGAGAGAGGACTAAACTTATTCAACTATAGCAAGTTAATTAATGTTTGACTTTTCATATATTCTGTCAACCATTTGGATTTTTTATTAAAACTAGAATGGTTTGTGCAAGATATCTCTAATACTAGCCAAGTCCCTAAAAGAAAAAAAACGATGTTAAATCTTTTAAATCTTTTATTGATCTAGTTGATGAAAGACAATGTGGGGTAGAAGTTTGACTGCATTTAACAAATACCCTCTTAAACAAGATATAAAGTTAGGATCAAAATTAGGGACATGCCAAAGATGGATATCAAGCATGTTGCAAAGGAGATTTGCAGCTTTGTGGGGAAATGGAGATTATGGAAGGTTAGGTTTGGGGAGCTTAGAGTCTCGGTGGAGGCCTGTCATTTGTTCTGCCTTTGAGAATCACAGCCTCAAAGCACTTGCTTGTGGTGGAGCCCACACCTTGTTCTTAACAGGTTTATTTATTTATTTATTTTCTAAGATCAATTACTTTCAATGTTTTATGTTGTAATATTTTCTTCACTAGTCAATAAACGGTATAAAATTCAGTCGTGCCCTTGGTTTTATAAAAAATTTGGGTGCTTCCTCTGAAATTTGGTGATGAATTGTGAAGATTGTGGGCTCTAGTCTGTGTTCAGGTTGAGGCTCATAAATCATTCTCCACCTTTGACTGTTGAGGTAGTGACTCATAAATCGTCCTCCACCTTTGAATGTTCAGTTCGAGACTCATAAATTATCATCCACCTTTTACAGAAACTGGCTGCGTTTATGCTACTGGTCTTAATGATTTTGGACAGCTTGGCATATCAGAAAATATAAGCTACTCTTTGGTATGATAAATTTACTTTTCTGCTTAGACTTTTCCTTCATCTTTTGGGCCTTATTTTGGTTAACAATCATGTTTAGATTCAGCTAGACGATCACATTTAGATTCACCCTAAGGCCTTGACCAAGTTGTTTTCAAGTAGCTTTAGCATAATTTCAATTTGAATAAGACCACTCAAGTAAATTGGGAGTGGATTTTGGCTTACTACATGCAGGGAGGAAAAAAAAATTGAAGGTATCGTTTGTCATTTTACATGGTCCTTAATTAAACCAACTAAGAGACTATAATAAAATCTTATGTTGACTTTCAAATCAAGTGTTATTCATGTTCATTTTTAAGCTGGTGAGGTACATTCAGTTTTCATGCTTCTACTTGATAATGAATTTTAACTTCTACTTGTTTGGAACAATTAGGTTTTTAGATAGTCAATGACTTTGAACTCAATTTATCACTTTTTTCACCTACATGAAGTTTCCTTAATTCTTTACTGCCTTTTGAATTAGGGTCGGGACTACACATTTTCATTAGGGTTGTAGGAACTAATTTTGCAATTCCCTATAACTAACAATGGTAAGTTTCCTTAGATTGTTAAATCTTACTCTGTAACCTTAACTCAAAAAAATCATTAGCATTAGTTCATTTTGAATTAAACAAATGATCTCAAAATTTACCTAGAATTCCATTTGGATTGCAGAAGCAACTCCCAAAATCACACAAAAAATTTTCTCCAAAGTAGCAGTAGAAAAATAATGGGGAAAACAATATTTGCTAGTATCAAAGACCAAATAGCCTCTTCCAAGTCTAATACTCTTTCTAGTTATTCAAGAATTGAGAAATTGAAAACCATTTACCTAAATGGCTTTTTTGTGTCCACTTTTTTGGTGTGTTTCTAATACTCCAGGATGTAAATCAGTTTAATAGAAGGGATGGGATCAGCTATAATTACTAATCAGCATACTGTTGTTTTTAGCATTGAAAGGAACCAAGGATAACTAAGGGTCTGAATAAAAGTGAGGGTGTTTTGATGGGAGAAAAAGACTAATGGGGTTGTTGTGGACAGAAAGTAGATTGAGAGACTTGAAATTATTTGAGTAGGGAGATAGATTGAGAGGCTGAGACATGAGAAATAGGAGACAAAGGCAGCTGCATTAAGTGGAGGAGAGTAGCGAATGATGTTGGTTAATTTTAGTTCTTTTTACCATTTTTCAAAATTCAATTAAGTTCTCCTGAATCATTTTTTCATGGAATATATTGAAATTAAAACTTTTTGGGCTAAGCTATATAAGACTACTGGGCAGCTTTGGATTCTTGTGATACACTTCTTAAGGAGAATATTTTTAGCTTCTATGGAAGGAGAAAAAATTAGGACTCTTTCTAAGTGTACAATTCTTGTATTTTGTGCGTGTTTTGGGAAGAAAGAAAGAAATAATGTATAATTTGGTGGCAGTAGAGATTCTTTGCTTGTGGGATAGATCTACTTTCTCTACTTCTCTATGGATCTTGGTTTGAAAAGAGTATATACTTCTTTCTTCTTTATCTGTCATAATTGCAAAGAGGTCATGATATAGCTTGTGTAGTTTAGAGAACCTTGATGAGGGGATCATAAGCATTTCTCATGGTACAACAGGTACATGCTATTTTCTAGTTCCTGGATGTTGGTTTTTTTCCTTTGTAGTTTTTGCTTTAGAGCTGTCTGTGGATATTTGCTCTTGTTTGGTAATTTCTTATCATCTTATGCTGATTCTATATTTCATTGTTTTAGTTTTGTATACTACTAAACACGCTACCTATATTTAAGTTGAAAGAAGCTAGGTACATGCTATTTTCTAGTTCCTGGATGTTGTTTTTTTTCCATTGTAGTTTTTGCTTTAGAGCTGTCTGTGGATATTTGCTCTTGTTTGGTAATTTCTTATCATCTTATGCTGATTCTATATTTCATTGTTTTAGTTTTGTATACTACTAAACAAGCTACCTATATTTAAGTTGAAAGAAGCTAGGTTTTTGTATCTACTATATCCTTCAGGAAGTAATTGGGTCCTTAACATGCCTGGTCTTGTCTTTGTCAGGAACTTGGATTCCCCTGTAGGAGTTCCACATGTACAATGAAATATGTTGATAAAGGTGTTTACCAGAAATATTTCATGGATGTAGTTTAGAAGTGGTCATCAATTGGTTAATTGGTGGACAGTGTTTGAGGTTCATCTTGGTTCGTATGTTAACTATTAGGGATGGCAAAATCTGGGTTCGGGTTTGGCCTTCGGCTTCGGTATGGATTCAACCCAGAAAAATATGGGTATCCGGATTGTGGGTTTTAAACTTGGATAGTTTGATGAAGGCACAGTAAAAGGTAGAAGAAATTCATGGGATCTAAACTAAATTTGCTTATTTCAATAATAAAGTTTACAATTACATCGATATTATGTGTTAAAATGTTGCATTTGGCTATTCACAACAACAAAATATTAAATAATTACTAAAGCGCTGGCGAGAAGGGATTAACGGTTTCTTTGAGATGTCAGCTGAGGCATCGGCAAGTCTAGGAGGCTATAGCCACGAGAGCGGTGAGCAGAGTTTGAGATCTAGCATCCACGAACAAGAGAGAGATGAGATCGAATTTTATGAAAGATGAGAGATAAGATCGAATTTGACGGCGATAGAGCTTGGTTGTTGCTTTTGATGATGATCGATGACGAATTGATGTTGAGGATGAGGAAAATAGAGGTGTCGGCTGATGTGAGGCTTTAGGGTTTTTTTCTTTTAACTTTTTGCTTTTATATTTATATTTAATAATAAAAATTAATTAATTAATGAATTATAAACATTGTAGTCCGGGTTTTAAAAAATGCTGTCGGAATCCTCATTTTTCATGCATCCAGTTCGGGTTCAACCCGGCTCAGATCGTCTGGTTTGTTTGGGTCCGGGTTTGTTTCGGAAAAAATTGCCATCCTTATTACCTATTAGACATTTTATTTTTTACCTGACCACTTCCTTTGTCTCTGTTTATGATTACTCTTTAGTTATTGATTAGTAAAATAAAAGTATTATATTTTGTCAAGTTTTTCCTACACTCACATGCCCTAGAAACTCAAACTCTACTTAGTGGTGGCATGGATTTATATGACTATTCATTAGTGTGTTTTGAGTTGGATGCACTTGGATAGTAGTTCAAGTGGTAAAGGCTGGTTGGGTTGTAAATGTTTTAGGCTCTGAGATGAACAAAGCCAGCAAGAAAGAAAAAATGTAATGGTTGGATGTATTTGCTCTAGTCTTAGGAAATAGTTTTTTTTTTTTTTTTTGGTCAGCGAAAAGAGAACTAAGGGGATAAAAATGAAGTTTTGCGGTTTGCCCTTCCATTGATGAAATAGAAAAAAATTAGACATCGCATTTGACTGAATTTTTTTGGTCTTGATTAGTGCATTGAAATGAGTTTTATATGCCGTGATATGTATTTCAGATCATGGATGGGTGCGGCAGCACTGCATTGTGTAGTTCTGGTCTATTGTTTTCTTTGCCCACACCCCTCCACCCAACACATATATTTGGACTGAATGTTTCTATGATCCTATTGTTTAAGAAAATGCCTTTGGAATATGAGGGTTCTTTCTGAATTTTACGCTTACCCTATTGTTTTGTTCTAGGAGCCACTTAGGATTTCTGGACTCGAGAAAGAAGTCGTGCAAATCTCAACCGGTTATCATCACTCTTCTGCCATTACAGGTTTTGAGTTAGACAGAACATTTATGTAGAGCTGTGCAATATCTATTATTTGAACAGCGGTATTCAAAAGTTAAACCCCTTTTTATCAAAGGAAAATGCATTTTTGGAAGGGAATGGTACACTGATCCACAAATCTAATAGAAATTGAGAAGAAAGAAGAGCTGAAGTCCAAAATGTCTAATTTGGTAGAAGGTCAAATTTAATTTTTGTCTCTCCCCATCAGCACATTCAAGGCTACATGAACAAACGAGTACTACATCTATCAATTTTCATATTTCTATGTCTGTATTTGAGTCCTTTGTTTATCCTAAATGCTAGTTTCATCTCTTATGTGGATGCTGGTAGGATTTTCATTTAAAAAGGTGCTAGAAAAATAATCATGCACATTAGAGAGAGGGAGGAAAGAGATTTTGTGCAATGCTCAACAGCGAAAGAATAAAACTAGGTAATGCTCTAGAGTTTTAGAAACAGTGTTCACTTATGTGATTAGATATAATATTGACTAAACTTTCCACTTGGAAAGGGCCTCGCGCACATATGAATCTATGAACTATTAGTAGTACCACAAGATAATATCAGTTGTTCTAAGAATAAATAAATTACCCTGAGGTGTAGAGAAGAAGTCTGTAACCTAAACACTAGCTACAGTGATTACATGAAATAGTTTTGTTTGGAAATGTGCTTCTCCTCTTTTTTTTGCATTAGTTTTGAGAGCAATGCCTTTTTATGGTTCAATATTGTACTAATATGCTTACCTGTAGATATAACACATGAGGTTTGTTTGTATTTTATGTCTTTCTGAATGCCTTTCATTCTCTAATATATTTTCTGAAACTTTTTTAGTGGATGGGGAGCTCTACATGTGGGGAAAGAACTCAAATGGACAGCTCGGCCTTGGAAAAAGTAATAGTCGAACCTAGATTTTATGTTAGATAAGTGTATGATATAAATATACGCATATTTTCATGCATACATAATGACATCTGCCAGGTAATAGCCTGTTTAACTGTTGTATTGCTTCATTTGCCGAATTCGGAATTTGTTAATATAGTAAAGATGAGATAAATTTAAAGTCATTTTCAGCTAATGGTATGTTGTACTGATATGCAGAGGCAGCAACAGTAATTCCCGTGCCAACTAAAGTTGAATGCTTGAGTGGAATCTTTACAAAACAGGTGGCTTTGGGCTTTGAGCACTCAGTTGCTGTTACTGGTGTGGAACTAAGAAAAGATGGATTCTATTTTATATACAGTCAGTATTTGCGTTTATTATTCGGAAATTCTAGGTCCTGACCTTCGTTTCTTGATTGTGCTTGCACTCACCAGATGGGGGAAAGGTCTTAAGTTGGGGGAGGAGGATCTGGAAGACTTGGTCATGGCCAAGAATCAAGCATTTTAGGGTTCTTAAGAAGCACCAGGTTTCTTTTGATGGTTTTATGATTTGACTTTTTTATTGGACAAAGGAAAGTTAATACAATCTCTAAGGCAATAATCGTCATCTTTGTATCAGGGTACAAGGCTACAAGCTATTGTAGGTGTAAAATTAGAATAGAGCACAAAAATTGTAGATGCATCTTATAAGATAGGTACAACCTAAAGATCATGGATTGTGGTATAAATAAAATAGAGGTTATCTATAATTTTAACTGATTACCTCTAAACTTTTCCATATTCCCCCACAAGCTGGCTCAAAGATGGCAATCATGCCCAGCTTGCTCTTCATATTCTAGAAGGACCAGCTGTCAGTATTCTTTGTAAGAAATCTGCCTACTATTTGTTAGTAGGAAGAATGTCATACATACCACATCTTTCTCCAGCTTTTCTTTGATAAATTGATGATTGATCCACCCTAACATGTTTTGAATGATCATGGCAGTCCTGTGACTTTCTTTCCTTTGGACCTCTTTAAAAACTTCTCTGGTGGATGGTAATGGTTCTTATTAAGCATATGTTTGCATGTAATCAAGATCTTTGTGCAGACCAGCCAGGAATTCAAACACTTTGTCCTCTTTTGTTTTCTTGTATCGGGCACTACCTGCTGCAAAATCACACTTGAAGTCATAGTTCTGATCCAGTTCGTGCCATGGGCCTATTATTATAGTATTTAGTAACACCTTGGTCACCTTGTTAAATTCTTCTTTCTTTGACCTTATCTCGTAGATTTGCGTCAAGTCGCTGAATAGGTTCCATCACGGTGTCCCATGACCCCTTTCCTGTAACAAGTCTGGCTTTCCTATTTCGGGTTCCATAGAATTAATCAAGCCATGACATGATAATTGAGTTTTTCTGAATACCATGTCCAAAACCCAAGGTCATCTTGCTTTGGTGCTTCTGTCAAACCTGCCAAGTACACAATCTACCCTTTTTTCCGAATGCATGTTTTCACAGATTGGGATCATTGAGAGAAACTTTTGCCCATTCAACTTGTGGGTGGTAATTTGCAGAGATGGATTGTATTGTGCCTGAAACAGTTGTGGGATTGATTGCGTTTTCCTTATAGAGCCGCTTGACGTCCCTCTTTGTTGACTTCAGACATAGTGTCACCTCTGATAAAACCACTCCCATCTTAGGAAAAAAAAAACTACAGCGATTCTAGTGGGTTAAGTTTTGATTAAATGAGCCATATCTAGGCGATAATGGTTATCTTTAATTTGTGCACATGCTATTTGTAGGTGTACAATTAGAATAAAGCAGGGAAACTACACACACACACACAATCTACAAGATAGGTAACAGCCTAGAAATTAGGTATACTAGTGTAAAATTAAATTAAGGTTAGAGATAATTTTAAATGAATGCTTCTAGACTTTTCCACAGAAAACATATTTCTTATTCTTTTTAATTGTTTGCAAGATTGGTAATTCCACTTTCCTTAATAAAAGTCTGATGCATGGTTTCTCTAAATAAATCATAAAGGAATTTATGAAATCTTGAGGTGGATAATGCTATAAATACTTCATGAATGATGATGTCACATATATTGTGGTTTGAGTGGTATAAATTTAGTACTTGTCTGTGGGTTGGTATCTGGTGTTAATGAATATAACTGCGGCACTACTTTCATGGTATGCTAACCAAATTAATTAATGAACATTTTTATTAGCAATTCTCTCCTAAGTAAGCAGTTCTAGTGGTTAGTAAGTGGGTTACAATTTATTCATGAGATGGTTTTGATGTGGGCTCTGCAAAATAATATACTTGTGTAATTTGATAAGTACCTGATTTCAGAATCAAGAAATTCTATGGTTTGAATCTTTTGTACTCTTTTATTTGTTGTCACGTGTAGTGTAGTTGAATTGTAATTTTTTGTTATGTTTGTTCCTACTTTCCATATTAATGCAAGCTATTAAGAACTTAAAAACAAGGATAAACTGTATCAATAATGTGAACACCTTTCTATTTGGCATGAATACTGACTTGAGCATCTTGAAGCTTCCACATTGCGTCCACATTTCTTTTTCTTTCTTTCTATCCATTTTTTAAAATTTATTGTTATTTATCTATGGTAAGAGCTATATGCTTTTTCACCGGTCTGCATTAATAGATGCTTTCTATGTGCAGTGAATACACACCAAGACTCATAAAGGAACTAGAGGGGGTTAAGGTTTTATTCTAGTTATTGATCGAATGTTCATATACATATTGTTATCTTATTATTATTATGATCTTCTGACCTTTTGGTCGATGAATTGTTAGGTTAAAATTGCAGCTGCTGGATTTCTCCATTCAGCATGCATTGATGGTAATTCATTGACCTTTCTTATGGATAATCTACATATGACTTGGCTTTCCAAAGAATATAATTTTTTGTATAAATTTGCAGAAAATGGCCATGTCTATATATTTGGCGACAGGGCAGTGGATACGATGGTAAGTCCCAAATATAATATTCTTTTGAGGATTTTAGCCATCACAGTTCAGGTTGTTAGCTTGAGTTACCTTTTGCTGTCATTTATTTATGTGAGAAATAATAAATTCTTAATGAAATAAAATGTAGCTCTTTCAAGAGGGAAATCATGCGAGAAGGCCATCCCTGATTAGTAAACTTCCTTACTCAGAAGAAGTTGCATGCGGTGGCTATCACACATGTGTTTTGACAAGTAAACTTTTTCTCCTCATATGTTTCAATTTCATCTTGGTTTACGTTATTTTAAGAGAATGACAAGTTATCAAGGAAACATAGATTAGAGAAGCCCTTTTTCCTGATAAGAAACTCAAAATGTTTTAATGATGGAAAATTTTAGAACAGAAAGTGGACCAACTGTCCACCGAGAAAACACAAAACGGGCTATTTTTGTTATACAAAAGTATACCCAATCACCTGTATACAAGGCTAGAATCAGCTATAACTCTCCATCTCAAAACCTCATCACAGCTTCAATGAATGGAAAAAAAGGATGAATCTTGAAACTCCTTAGAAACTGCAGCCCAATGTGAAGAAGCCGAATTCTATCCCACAGTTCCACAACATTATTTGCACTTTTCCCCTAAAAGTATGAATATTTCTTTCCTTCCATATTACCCAAAACAGAGCTGCTACTGCACATTTCGAAAGAGTTTTAGCCTTTGTTCCTCTACCAAAAGCTAAGAAATACTCCATAAGAAGAGAATTGAAGCTGATAACCTAAAGATAAGCAGATTTTTATTTATTTTTCAATTTCATTTTTATAATGACTAAAGGTTTTAGGTTTACAGTAAATAGCTAGCAAACCAATAATATTTAAGCTCGAGCACCCCCGCTCCTTCCGACTTGTGAGCTACAAAGTTGCCACCTCAATTACAAACATAGCAATAAACATGAACACAGACACACTTTACTATGATAGTATTTATGCAGAAGGTCTGGATTCAAACACTTGGTCAACTTGGCATGGATATCGTGTTTAGTTGCCAAGGACAACTTTAATTATTGCGTTGTGTGGAAACTAAAAGGATATATCATTGAATTTATTTTAACACGTCTGATTGGTATTGCAACACATGGTTGAATTCAACATAGGCATCTTTCTACTGCATATCTCTTTTATTAGATTCTGTCCTTGTGGTGTATTTCGTTTTTTTTATTTTAATTTTAAAATGAACAAAGGGAACTGGTCAAAATAAATCCCATTGGCTATTGCAAATAGCCATTGTAACACCCATGAAATTATCCAAAATGCATTCTATGACAAAACTCTCTGATCCATTGCTGCAATGTCTTTTTCTTTTGTATAAATAAGCTTGTGTACTGTTTCAATGAAAATTTTTATCTACAATGAATTGACACTGGTGTGAGAGCTTATATTTACGCACCACTTGGTAAACTGGCATTTGCACCTCAGGTCTGCGAAAAAATGTATGTCTTTTTTTGTATTTTTTTGGATTCTTATCCATGCCATTTCATTTACTCTGCCACTTTTAGTCCATGAAATGTGAACTTAAAGGGAATTTTCTCTTCATTTTTTCCCCCTCTTTCAATGAATTTACTCATAGGTGGAGGGGAGCTATACGCATGGGGTTCCAATGAGAATGGCTGCCTTGGTATTGGGTAACTTCCAATTTAAGAATTTGTTAAACCACATCTTAGGATATATGTATGTTATTATGCGTGTTTAGAATTTTAGCTTGTCATATGCTGGTATTCTTCTTTCTTAATGCATCTTTTGTTGTCAGTTTTATAGATGTCTTGCATTCACCCGAAAGAGTTCAAGGTCCATTTTCAGAAGCTCCCGTTGAGCAGGTTTGTATTAAAATTCGTTTGAAAATTTTCAATGGGTTTCCAGTAGGTTATTTTAATAGCAATAGTGAGCAATGGTGATGCATTTGTAAATGTGCTTATAAGTTAAAAATTTTGAGTTATGATAGATGTCCCTATTTGGGGAGGAGAATTGCATGAGCACTGTATCGGTACATAGCACTCTAATGCTGACATCCTCACATGAATCATACACTATTACTTTACCTTTATTAAATTTTACTATACAGGTATCTTGTGGTTGGAAGCATACAGCAGCTATATCAGGTAAGAACTGTTTTGAGATTGAATTTCAATGCAGTGTAATTGTTATATACTGGAAAACCGGAATAGTGGACAGTTGAGGATATAATTGTCGAATTTGCATGTACTGTTTCAGAGAGATTCACTTTTATATTTCGAAAAAAAATGTTGCTGTGCATTTTTTGCATAGAAACCAACTCATAACTTTAGTGGGATTGAGTAAGAGTATGAAAGATATTGGGATGTTGGTTAGACCAAATAAGAGGACTCCAATGTTTGTTTTGAGGGAATACTAGTAGGACTTGGTATTTGGGATGTTAGTTGGACCAATTACTTTGGGATGGTAGTTGGACCAATTACTAGAATGAGGATTACCTAAAGGGAAAGTTTGGAAGACAAGGACTATAGAGTGGATTGGACTAAGTTTTGGTCCTATGTTTTTCTCAATGGCATCGGACAAAGTTGACTTAAAGGAATCATGAGACAACTAGTCTCAGATAACCATATTTCTAAGGAAAATGGTAGACGGATCGAGTATTTGGCTGCCCGAGAAGACCGAAATGCAAAATATCCTGCGTTTGGAAGCTTTAATAAGTCTCACGTGGATTTCATGTGAGGAGAAGTAAAATAAATTAAAAAAAATTCATCCCCAAAATCCCTCATCTCCAAATAGACATTCAGTTCAGCCCCAAAATCCATTTTATTCTTCACTTTTCTTCTCCATGTAACTCCACTATATGTAACACCAGTGCTTCAACATAACCCACAAGTATGTTTTCCTTTTTAAGTTATCTTTATTGCTCTGGAAAATTTCCTTGGAATATAGACAACAGTAAGTTCTTATGAAAATTTCAGGCCATACACATTTTAATGCTTTGGAAAATTTGTGTTTGGAAAGAAAACAGTAAGTTCAAAACAAATACTGTAAAATAGTAGCAGCAATTATATCTACCATAAAATATCAGCACAGTATTCACAATATCCTGATTACAGCCTAACGACACAAGCCTCATACCCGGAATATACAAATAACTTGAATAATATTCATTATAAATGTTTCATTATCAATTGACAAAACTGCTGTATTAGAAATGTCATCAAAACCACAAAAACACCACACACAGAGTCTTCTATTCATCAAGTTCGCTTGGATTGTCAGGTAGACCAGTTGGAAGTTCACTTTGACAGTTATCTTCCCTAGATTGCTGAAGTAGTAGTTGTTGAAATGGGTATAATTTGGTTGAAATTTGAATAAGGGAAAGGAGAGAGTGGCTGACTGGTCTTTCGCTACTGGTTTTTTTTTTATTATTATTTTGTTTTATGTTTTTTCACGTGAGTTTGAATTAAACCATAAATGGCTGAATTTTGCGTTTCAGTAGCCTTGTTTTATGATAGACTTGGTTTGCCAATCATTATTATATCTCTAATTATAAATTAGAGTTACACAAAAAGTTTGTATCCATAAAGGCAATGTCTTTTTCTTTTCTATGAACTATCTATATCATATATAATTTTGCATACATGCACTGGGGGGGATTTTGTTTCCGTCTTAAAATGTTAATTCTTTTGTTATACTAAAATCTAACTCTTGCCATTGTACTCTCTTCCCTCACTTTCTCAACACACTTTTCTCTGGCTACCCATTATTTCCACAAACAAATTGGAGATCAACATAACTGTTAATATACCAATTCATGTTCAATAATTTTTTATACGAGCTTAGTAAGAGAATGACCATTTCATTAGTACGTCACACGAATTGGTATATTTAACAATTATTTCTTGATTTCTACCTTTCCTGTAGAAGATAATGGGTAGCGAGAGAAATTGTTTGGAGTAGTGAAGGGAGAGACTATGAGTTAGTTTTTTATTTTTAAAAAATGTTTTACTGGGCTAAATCAGATTGTTCTATCAATATTTTGTCAAATGCTTTTTGCTTTTTTTATTTATTAATTCAGGGGTCGAAAGACCACCATTATGTTAGAAATTTGTTGTCAAATATCTTGTAGTGACAATAATTGAAGAAAAAGATGTGGTTCAAAACTACAAACTGATATGCTAAAAAATGCATCACTTATGTCCTTGCCTTAAAATATTAGTGTTATTGAGTACAGTAGGAAGCAAGAATCATTCTTGTAGAAGATTGTTTTCAATTGATAAACACAAAACTAACCTGAAAAATGAAAAATCCAATCTAAACTTAATGAAATTGGCTAAAACTAGATATATATTGAGGACATACTAATAAACACAGCACACAAAACATTTGAGGGGGGTTTGGAGTTGGTCTGCTTACAAACTAAACTAAATAAATTAAAGCAGAAAATTTGAAATTTAAGAAAACTGTTCTCAAGAAGTTTTAATATATAAATGAGAAATATGGTTAAGCAATCATTATCCATTACTAATCATTAGATTAAATCAATATTCAGAATTATCAATCGCTTTCTTTTGAATACAATCCTAAAATAATTACAAGCTCAATTATCCTGATTTTTCCTTACTTAGCTGTTAAGTAAAACAAGTTCTTTACTTAAATCTCTTTCCATGAAATAACCTAGAATAAGCTCTCTAGATTTAATTTAATGAAAGCATTAAAATCAAGAAAGATGTAAGATGAATCAAGAAACAAATGTACAAGTTCAGTTTGTTCATCTTGAATTGTATTCTGCATGCAATCAAATGAAAATATCCCATAATCATTGCTCACAATCTGCCACTTTTATTTAGTTATTTGACAATTACGGATCAAAACAACTATTAAATTCATCTAGTTGCCCACCTAAATGAATAAGATAGTAATTCTTGACATAAAATCAGTGAATTGTAAAATTTTTTAGAGATAGATGAGGAAAGTCTAAAATTTTATTAACTAAAATTCCATGTCTAGGGTTTTGAAGTCAACTCTAATCAACAAAAAGTTTACTCACATGTTTAACATAATCCAAATCAAATTCATTAGAGAAAACTAGCAAAAAACAAGAGAAAGAAGATCTCGTTGATTGAAATATAGCTACGACATCTTGATTTTCCCTGAAACCGTCACCTCTTCTTGCTGTTTTCTCCCCTGTTCTTGAATTGATTCTGATTTTTTTGTATATATTTCAGCCCTAATCCTTGTTGGTCTTGGTAAAATTGTTCTAGTTCTCCTTTTGCTAAAAAGAATAGGACTCGAACCAAGGAAATAAGTCTGCAAAATAGCTCAAAAATCAGTTTTCCATGTGGGCCCAAATAGGAAATCGGGCCAACCCTTCAAGAATCAATATTTTTCGGTCAAATCTGACTCTCAACCTTAGTATAAGCCTAAGATAGCTGAAGAATGTGAATGGAGCCCAAATGTCGGCCAAGAAGCAATCAGAATCCATAAAATAAAGTTGCACATTGAGTATTTTCACACCAATTCATAGCTTTTCTGGTTCTTTTTATTTACTGGCCTCAAAAGCTCCTATGAAACATAAAATACTAATAAAGATTTAAGAAGTTCAAGAGAATATCAAATAAATGCAGAGAGTCAAAAAGAAAATTAAGTGCTTATCAAAACTTATAGTTCCTAAGGCTAAATAACCTTTAGTCACTGAGAACTCGGTAACTCTTATGTTGCCTTAGCATGTTGGTCGATCCATTTTTTTGTGTATTTGACATGGTATATGCTGTTATTATTCTTCTAATACATTGTTTTCCTTTCTAATCAACAATAATTATGTATTGTTTATTTTGTGTTTGCTGTTACTTTTGTATACTTTGCTTTCTATGTGTTACATCGTACTGTGCACTTTGATGTAACTAGTTTTCTGTAAACAACTTGATGCTGATATATTTACCTTTTAACTACTTGACTTAAATGATGGGAATTTATTTTTACAGAAGGCAAGATCCTCACCTGGGGCTGGGGTGGTTCTCATGGAACATTCTCAGAAGATGGATATTCCTCTGGCGGACAATTGGTATTATTCCACTTTTCTTATATAATCTCTAGTCGCTGAAAATAAATAATTTTCATGATTATCATGACTATTTAGATGAAAGTATATTTGGTGAAGTTATTGAGCCTGAAGTTATTTTTTGTAACTTCTTCTGTCCTAGTACCTGATTTTGGATATGCCAGTCATTGAAATCATAACCAAGCTTAATTTGATTTGCTTTGAAGCACTTGAGTCTCTTATGGTTACAAGTTTGTGTTATTTTAATTTTTTATTAAAAACTTTTTAATATTATTTGACCTGAAAGTTTAAGCCTGTTAACTCCCAACAATTGCATTTAGATTTTAACATTTTGTATCATGTTTATATATGTTTGTGTGTGTGTATTGAGTAATTTTCCAATAAGGGATTGTTTATTTTATTAAAGTAAGAGACAAGTTAAAAGACAAGAAATATACTACTCCAATGCAATGTATTTTGATCTGTAATGTATTGAAATTTTTATTTTTTTTATCTTTTAGCTTATCCCTTACTTTAACAAATTATGGGATCCCTTACTAGATAATGGCTTATAAAAAGACATATGTTAATTAATCAATCACTCAAAAAAAATAGAGTTGTTAAAAGATGGTGCTACTAGGTTTAGATCCTTGCAAGCGTAGTCGATTTATAAAGGATCAGGTCAAACTTTTTCGCCTATAAATGAATGTTTTTCGCCTATAAATGAATGTTATACTCTAGACCTCCAAATATATGGTAGTGATTTTGTCTTAGCTGGAATAAGTCCATTAATGCATCATTAAATTTTATGGGTTTGAGTTGTTTGAGGTTTGCTTGTATCTTAATCAAACTGTTTAGTCCGTTTGTCTTATTGGCCAACAGTAAATTTGGAGGCTTCATTTTCAAGGTTTTAATGAGGCAAGTTCCTATTCTTCTATAAACACACACCATACTGCATTCTATGAAAATAGGATGAATTGAATTGGATTCTGCTTGATTAAAATTTTAATAGTGTCTTGTTTAGTGTTGTATAGACCTTATCGTATATTTTAAAATTTTGTTAGTGCATTATTAAAATTAAAAAAGCTCACTGTTGGAATTTGGAAAAGATCAACTGCCATTGGCAATCATTTGCAGTGACCATTCTCTTGCCTACATCAACCACGGTGTCTGTTGGAGAAAAATTCAGTGCCACTTGAATCCTTGTCATTGAATTTATGTAAACATAAAAATATCACCACCATATGAGCCACCATTGCCAGTGGCATGTTTGCCACCTTGCAGAAGATAGGCATAAAACGAAGGCATATACAGTGGTTAAAAATTTACTCTTGAATTTTTCAATGAACGTTGGTTCAAGTGCGGGTCACATTTGTATGATTGCATGGATTTGACGGCTAGGATTCCAAACTTAACAAATTTGTTTTCAACCGACACCGCTGACCGTTGGCTGACAATGGACGGCAGCAGTAATGATTGCCAACGGTAGCGATTGTCAAAGTTGGTGCTGATTTAGCTGTGACTTAAAATTATATTAAACTAATGTTATCAACATGGGGGGTTGGGTCTATTTTATTTTGGACCAAACAGTAGATTGTAAAACAATATTCAGTTACAGTCCAGTGTAACATAGTGTGCCAAGCTTGAAATTATATATTTATTGGAAACTCTAGCCTTTTTCACTTTGAAGTCTAAATTTGTTGTTTTGTTGCAACTCACTGACGCAATTCTTGCTGCTTAGGATAGAAGACAATTGACTCCAAAAGTAAATAAAAACTGAATTTTATCACATGGTTGCAGACCCAGTGTCTGAAGTAACAAGTTCGAGTCCCCATTGGCACTCAAAACATTGCTCCTCCCACAAATGTGAGTCGGTTAGATATATTCCAAATCTCTTGTTGGACTTTTTGGGGACAATTTGGGATTACCATTGGGATGACCAAAAGTAAGTATTTAAATTCCAAGTAGACTTCATTTGTAAAATATGTAGATTGTGATAATTTTTTCAAAAGATGTCAATGTTATGTTTAAAAATGTAAATTGTATATGAACCATTAGGACGGACTGATTTTTAAGGGCGATTTCTAAATTAGAATGTGTATGAGCGAGTTGGAGAACGAATAGGAGTATAATGAGGATATATTGTATAATTTGGCAGTTGAGGGGCTAATGTTCGGTTGCCCCTAGCTGGGAATGACTAGTCGTCGTGAATGGCTTCTTTAAAGTGTAGTGCTAAATAAATTATGACTAGTGCATTTCTCATAACTTAGGCTCTTTTTCTGAACAAAAAATATCAAACAGCCTTTCTTTGGAGAGTTGTACAATTTTACCAAACTGTCTTTATGTGTTAGTTTATTTCAGTCATACTATTGTATAGACAGCTTGGGTAAGCAACTCTCACGGACACCTTAGCACCCCCAAAGAAGTACTGAAACCATACTTTGATCAGGCCCTTGGGAAGCAGGATCTTACATCTTTATTTTTTCCTATGGTTGTTTTCCTCTGTTTTCTATTTAAGTTTATGACGGGTGAGGAAAGGTACCATCATTTAGACGTTTCCATTTATTAGGGCGAATTGGTATGCTAATGCTTTTATTCCGTGGATTCGTGTGAAGCAACTGTAGAAATAATAGTATTCTATATATCAACTAGGGCAAAGTTCTTATTTTCAATGTACTTATGCGGTACAGTTAACATGTACTTAGTTATGCCACTGATATTTTGTATTTATTTTCAGGGTCATGGAAATGATGTTGACTACGTGCAGCCGACGATTGTAAACTTTGGAGAGAATGTGAAAGCATTGCAAGTATCATGTGGATTCAATCACACAGGTGCATTACTTGAATATGTCTAATCTTGACCGCGGTTCCAGCTGCACTGCAATTACTTGGTTCTTTGGAGACATTAATGTTCAAATTTCTTGCTGCCCTGCATATTGATTTCATTTTTATGTTGTAGAACTTTATTGTCGTGCTGCAACACTATTTTTACTATAACTCAGAACCTTGTACTTACGATGTGAAGATAGCATATTTGTATGATTTCTATACTAACATCTGTATAAAATTTTTACAAAATAAAATAAATAAATAAGGGTGAGATTATTTGAATCTGTAAAAAGAAATATTCTTTGTGCTCACATCTCAATAAATTATTGATTACACATCCGCACCCAATAAATAATTAGTGTAAAAATTAATATGGGATGAAAGTACAACCACGCTCATTCTTTCAAGAGAGGGAATTGCGGTAGATAATCTACCAATCAAGTTAATATATTTTGAATTAGTTGATTCTTTTACAAATATACCCAAAACATTATGAATTTACTAAAACTGTATATAAAATCACATAAAATTATTTGACTTCGTACTTCATTCTATGCGTGTTGGGGTAATTTATTTAATTATCATAAGTATTTCTTTAGTCTTATAAGTTATTATTAATTTTTTTTTTGTTTGATTTTTTTTAGAAAAGTTTTTGAAAATTAAATAAGTTATTTTACTTCTACTAACAAAAGTTAAAAATTGAGTTTTTGGGAGTAGAAGTTCATTTTTTTTAATTATTAAATTATCTAAAATATTTTATACTTATTTGACAATTTTATTTTATTTTTTTCAAAATATAACTTTTAAAAACTTGTTTATTAAAGTAATTTTATAATTTTTAATGAAAACTCTTATTAATTACCAAACAACTAACTTGATTTATTTAGTTTTTGACTTTTGTGCTTGAATTATTGTACCCCACATTTGACATTCTCGAGTTTGTATTCGACTTACTTGACATTGAATCTACTTCATACTCGATTTCGTATTTAACTATCTCAACCTTGTACTTGACTCAATCAACTTTGTATTTGACTTTCTTGATTTCATACTTGTACTAGAATTGACTTTGTATTTGACTTGTTTTTAAAATTTTTTAAGTCACTAAAATGGAAACAAAAAACAAAAAAGAGTTTTAATCACTCTTTTTAATAAAGAAGGGTGTGTTTATGAGTTGTTTTATGAGTTATGTTTATGATAAGAAATTAGGATTTAGACGCCACATTGAAGATAGGTGAGAAAGATTTTGAGTTACAAGTCAAGGATGAATTAAAAGAAGTAGTCTTGATAGATTTTGAATAATTCTTTGAAGAAACAAAGAGAAAGCACTCAATAATATTGAAATCTTGATATGAATTTTCCATTAGGGTTACATTGGCTTATATAGTTAAATTCACCATGTAGCTTAAAAGAAAACTAAATCAAATCTTGCAGAAAAGAAAATAAATACCAAGCATAGTTGATCACAAGGAAACAAGAGAATTCAGTTTCTATGTTGCTAAATATAACTGGAAGTAAAAATAAATAAATAAAAGATCTAAGAACCAAACGGAAAAGGAAACAACATTTGTGCCTAATTTTCTTTTTAATTGATAATGCTTTGTTTGTTCTTCATGTAAATCACTCCAAATCAATTTTAGAAGCTAGAATAACATTGACAAAGTATTTACTATCTTGAATACTCAATTCGGGCAGATTAGTGTCTTGAACAAAGTAAAAATTTGAGCTGTGCTTAATTAACCTATTAAATGCTCCTTCATTTTATAGGTTCGTGCCCTTGTCATTGGTTCTCCATGGATGCTCAACTAATCTTGTGAAACTTTAGCAACCTAGTTCGCATAATTCTCCCTCTCTTGAAAGAGATTTATCCTTAAATCCTCGACTAGATAAAAAAGAGACAATTCAATAACATTAAAATTTGCGTTATACTCACCCGAAGAGGTCTAATTTGTAGACGTTGTCGTTGATCTTTTCAATCACTTAAAAGAGATAATTGCCCCTTAGAAATAATTTAGAATACCTTTAAGAAGGAAATTGTTCCTTCCTTATATATAACCAACCTAATCACTCGGCTCAAGTACAACTTTCTTGTGCCCTTTATTACCTTGGTTAGAATAGTATTCAACTCTATTCTCAATGTTTTGGTGTGCTTTTTCATGGATATGCCTAACAAAGTTAGCTATTTTTTTTATTATTTCCATTTATATGAACATGCTTATTCCATAGATAAAAGAATTAATTAATCCAATAGAGTTATTGGACTAAAACCATACACAATTTCAAAAGTTTGAAACTTAATTTCTAAGTAAACACTCTTATTATATGCAAACTCTACATGCAGCAAACATTCTTCCCACGTTTTCAAGTTCTTTTGTATTATAGCATACAACAAAGTAGATAAAATCCTATTGACTACTTCAGTTTGTAGATAATAACCAGTAGAAAATAAAAGTTTAGTTCTTAGCTTAAGCTTAAGAACTTTACATCCTTATATGAAACAATACTCTAAGGCATGCCATGCAATCTGACAATTTCTGTGAAAATAAGTTGGTTATATATAGGGGTGGCAAAATGAATAAGCAAATCGAATTCAAATCGAATTGTAAACGAATTGAGTCAAAATTTTATTGATTTGGATTTGATTTGTTTATTAAACAAATTGAAATATCAGGATTCAGATTTGTTTCATTTATTAAACGAATATCCGGTTCGATTCGTTTAATTCATTTAGTAGAATTAATAAACGAATCGAATCGAATCTGGATTCGTTTAGAAAAATATTATAAATAAACAAAATTAAGCAAAATAAAATATAAAGAAACCAAAAATTTAAGTCATCTTACAAAATACAAATAATCCAAATCACATTCTAGGATTAAATATACAGTCATTCAAACACCAAATTATAAATTCTTAATAATACAAATAACAATAATTAAAATTCAAATTATAAACCAAGGTGATTTCTTTAATTCTCTTAATTTTGTCTTTATTACCTTGAAAATAAGAATCATACACCAAAAGGTAAATAAAATTATATTAACATACTGCAATACTGATAATAGTCACTATAATATTTCAAAATATCAAATATATAGCAAATTTGTAATATTGTTTAGGAAATAATAATTAAACCAACAAAACAAAAAAAATAAGCAAAATAAACTTTACCTATCACACTCCTCCATTGTCATTAGGATTATTTGCACTCTCTGCAGATGGGGCACTATTAGTGCTTATGTTCATAATGTTTTCATTAAGTTGGCCCACAACGACATTAAAATTTTCTACAACAATTTCATAAAAATAAATCTTAATTAGAAAACATTGAATATAATATTATGAAAGAAAAATAAATTAGTTTATGAGCAAGTTTTACCAATTTCTCCAAACATTCAATTTCTAGTAGTAATAATTTATTGAACTGTGTCTGGCTTCAATACACTTCGAAATTGTTCAAGAACTCGACCGCCAACAATGAAAGCAGATTCAAATGCAACAGTGGATATAGGAATACTCAAGATATCATAAGCTATGACAGCAAGATTAGGATAACGAAATCCGTTTCTTTTCAAAAAAACTTAGAATGTCTAAATCAATTTTTCTATCAATTCTTAGCTCATCCAATAATGCTTCAATTCAGATTTTCTAACATGGGCATTACAATCCATGCTATCAAAATAATCAAACTCTTACAAAATGATTAAAAAATAAGAATAATCAAAATCTAAAATAAGTGTCGAAATAATAAGTTTTACAATGAGTAAATAAGAAAATTGTGAATATACCTTGAGCATATCCATGGTTCTTTGGTTAAGTGTATTATGACTATTGTCATTACGTCCTGCACTTAAGCCAGTATCACTCATTTGAGTGAGTACAGATGTGGTGAAAGAAGATGATATTATCAAATTATATTTACCAAAAACTTAAAAAAAAAACTTATCCCGAGCATATTTTAACTCTTTTGAATTTTGACCATAAGCCTTGTTATAGGCAAACTTAATGTATGCCATCTTGTATCGAGGATCCAAGATGACCGCTACTGCCAAAATAATACAAAAATCAAACCAATATTTCTCAAACTTTTCGATCATTTTCTTTGCCCTAGTTTTCATTTACACATCCTCACTAAACAATAATTGATCCAAAACAACCTTAGCTGCAAACACCTTCAGAAAATACAAATTTGAACTGGGGTATTTTGTCCCCCAAAAAAAATGCACGTGATCTTATAAAACATAGATAAGAATTTATCAATTTTCTCTATCCCTCATTCTTCTTTAGAATGACAACTCTTATAATTTTTTTTTTAAAGGAAAGGGGGGCAGGCAAGCCCAAATACAATTTTTTAACTCCTTTTCCACCCCCAAGAATAGAACCCGGGCTTTCACGGCTCTACAGCGAGCATGGTGACTAACCCGACCACACCCTTGGGGGCAGGACAACTCTTATAATTAGAATCACTCAATTGTAAATGATGGAAAGCATTTTTGTAATACACAACATTATCAAGCATGAGAAAAGTTGAATTCCATCTTGTAGGAATATCTTGTCTTAATCATTTCTTGTCATCTAGAGATACTTGTTTAACACACTCCAAAATTTTTTTTTCTCATTTGTGACCCTTTGACACTCTCTTGGGCTTTTTCTATTTCTTTCTCAATTTCTTTAAGTCCTTTTTAAACAATCAAATCAATAATATGAGCACAATATAGAATATGAAAAAAATCTCCATCACACATCAAAGCATTCCTTAATCTTAATTGACTTTTTAACATTGTAACACAAACATCATTACTTGAAGCATTGTCTACTGTCAATAAAATTTTTTTTTTCTCAATATCCTATTCACACAACATTGACAATATTTTTTTAGCTAAGGTACCCCCGTGTGTGGTGTTGGCATTTCACAAAAATTCAACACAATTTTTTGTAAATTCCATCCTCTATTAATGAAATATATAGTGAGACACAAATAACCATTTGTAGTTTTAGAAGTTCATAAATCAGTACTAAAACATATTCTACCAAGAGTTTCTTCTAACATTCTTCTAATTTTTGCCTTTTCCCTATTATGTATTTTTAACACATCTTTTATTCGCAGTGTTTCTGCAAATATTGGGCACTTCATCATAAAAATAATTCCAAATTCTTTTAATGCCCTCATATTCAACAAATTAAAATGACAAATCATGCATGATAATAGTATAAGGCAATAATTCATGAAACACATGAGCTTCAAACTTTGGAACATGAGTTGATAGTCCAGCATTACGATCTAACGTCATTTGTGTGGGATCACTGTTTTTTAAATTTTGGAAAAGTTTCATAATGTCTTTTTAAATTACTTGTACCAGAATTACGAATAGCCACGTACTCAATGCCACATTTTTTATACACTGTTCTTAGCTTGTTGTCTAGATATTTATCCCCCAAAACCTTACGGAACAATGATCAAACTTGTGAAGTTAGTTTCATTTGCCATTGTTCCTTTTTTTTCGTTGGTCTTAAAATTTTCTCAATCCGATTATGTCATTTACATCATCATTTTTAACACTAGAATTATTAATTATGTAGAGTGAATTACTTTGATTTGTGTCCATTCTCCAATAAAAAAAAATAATTCAAAATTATTTAACAAGATAAATTAAAATTTTAACTTAAAATAATAAAAGATCATATGCGTAAAAAATTGGTAAATGCATATGCTCTTAAATAAGATCATATGCCGTATGTAAACCAATATTAAATATCATAAGGAAAATCCAAAATAAAACCTATTAAGAAAGGGTCGGCATATTTAAGCAAATCATGAGAAACATGATCATTATTGAACAAATAATCCCATTAAAATATAATTAATATATATATATAAGAGAATGGAATCCATTTTCCCCGATATAACACCATTTAAACCAATACACACATGCAAATATGCAAAATCATTGCAAAATTACTAAAAAAGAGTAAAAATCAGCCTTTCCATTTTTCAAGAGTAAAAGTTAGCCTAAAATCCATAGTTCAAATTGAAAAAATAAAAAGAATCAGAGTTTACAACCTTTCCACTTTAGTTTATATGCCTTTCCAATTTCCACTTTAGTTAAATGGAATTATGGATTCTTGGTGGAAGTTTGGAACGATGGGTTTTCCTTTTCTTAAGAGAGAGTTGTGTCGACTGAGCAGTGAGGAAAGAAAGAGGTAAAACGATGAATTGAAGCTGGCTGCCCTAATTTAGTTTGTCTTAGTACTAATTAAAATTACTATATTAACCTCCAATATCAAAAAATTCAAATAAATATAAGGACAAGTATATAATTTAGTTAAATGAATAATAAGCGAATGGGTTGTATTCAATTCGTTTGTGACCCATTTATGAAACGAATTCTAAACGAGTAAATAAATCAATGTTCTCAAACCTGAATTTAATTCGTTTAATTAGCGAATCAAAAATCCAATTCACCTATTTATTAAACAAATCATTTTTCTCAAACCCAAACCCATTTAATTCGTATCAAATCAAATCAAATAAACGAATATTGACTCAAATTGCCATCCCTAGTTATAAATGATGCATCATCAATTTTATGACATGGAGTAAATTGTGCTAGTTTAGAAAACCTATCAATGACCACATATGTGCAATCCCTACCCCTTTTTTAACTAAGTAATCTTATCCCAAAATCCTATGTCAATCCCAGGTTAACTAGGTATAGGTAGAAGAGTATAAAAATCATAAGCCTTAACTTAGATTTAGCTTGTCTACAAGTAATATACTTCTTACAAATTCTTTCTACATTATGTTTTTCATATAAGGCCCAAAGAAGTGTTAATGCAGAACATCTAAAGTCTTGGATACACCTAAACATCCCATCAAACCATCCCTATGAACTTCTTAAGCAAGTCATGCAATGAACATTTAGGCACATAATTTATTTTCGCTAAACAAAAACTGATTATGCCTAAAGAATTTGCCAAATGCCACTTTCTTAAATGCATTGAATACATTACCAAAATTAGAATCACTAAAGCTAATAATTCTGCATCTAAGGTAGAAAGTAAAGCATACCTTTGAGATGATGTGTTAGGTATAATGTTTTTCTTACCTTGCTTGTACTTTGATACGAACCCTGCCAAAAGTGATGAAACCCTAATCAAATTGGACTCTAAGATCGTTTTTAAATTCATGAATTAAATAAAACCGCAACCTGTTACTTAGTGAAGCAAGAACCGTTGTATGTGAAGATGCTACAATCAACTATGGATGATTTGATTGAGAAGTCAAGAGTTAAACGCCACAAAAAATTTGATAAGTTCAAAAAGTTCGTTTAAGAACTAAAGAGAATTATACTCTCAATTAAATTATATGAAAACTTCTTATTCCTCTCTTATTGAATGCGAATATATATAGGTTACAACAAATCTTGGCCATAATTGTTTTAGATATTTTCTATCATAAATTCTTATCTAAAATCGAAAATAAATCCTAATCCAAAATCAAATCAGAATCTCAATCTAATCAAATAAGGAAAAAATCCTAAATAAATAAGAATCATAATCTAATAAAAAGAAAAGAATCATGAATAAATCGGAATCATAATCTAATAAAAAGGAAAATATCTTGAAGGGCTTAATAAAATGTAAATAGTTGATTAGTTATCTCTTTTAAAAATTGAAATACTATTTGAAAAGATAGTAGTATATCTTTCATCCTTAATGCACCAATTTCATGGATTTGATTAGATGGGAAACTTTTTCGAGCAATACCAAACGGCCCCGAGATCACTACTATAGACTTCGTTTTCCTCCTCCCCCCACTGGCTCGTGTTTCTCACCGACCTAAGGATCATGAAACCTCACTCTTCGATTACAGGAAATTGTACGAGGCCAACTTGTCACATGAAAATTCAAGAGCTTGAATAATGCATTTATTGGTCTGAATATCTTGTGATATTACTTCAATTAGTCTCCACGAATTGGATTGATCACAAGTTGCTTGAATCAGCCCATTAAGTGATTCTTTAAATTTCTTTATACGAGCTCTTGTAACGGTCTGGCAAAAACTTAAATAGGATCTGAATATGTCTTATTCTTATTTCACGTATTTGCGCCATCCTTATTCATAATCTCATCATACTTGATCACGTAAGGAAATGTTTCAATGAACTCCATCCACTTGGCATGTCGTTTGTCTAGCTTGTGTTGACTGACTCTTTAGATGCTTTAACGATTCTTGATCTATGTAAATCACAAACTCTTTTGGCAACAAATAGCACTGCAAAGTTTCTAATGCCTAATCAATGCATATATCTATTTATCATATATAGGGTAATTCAAGGCTATCTCACTTAGTTATTCACTAAAACATGCAATGAGACGTCCATCTTGCATTAGAAACAAACAATACTTATTCCTGAACAACATACGCAATTTCAAACAATACATGTTATATTATGTTCAATTATTTTTTAAAGATATTTAACCTTATCAATGCCATTTTTTTAGAAAATATTCTTTGCATGAAATAATAAGACTTTCACTTTAATTGTCTTGAATTATCAAATGAAATAAGAAACCATCTGCTTAGATATTGTTAAGTATATTCTTTCATTTTCTAATGTGTTTTTGAGATTTGATAATTCATTATCAGCTATTGGAAATTCGCCCGAGAAGTTATATCTCCTTAATTTTTGCAAAAATTTTTATTAATTTCTTTGCATTTATTTCATATTTTCTTAAACTTCTTAAATCTCCATTAGTCTTTGATGTTTTGTAAGAGTTATAGAGGCAAATATACAAGGAGTAAAAGAGCTACAAATTTGTATGAAAAAATTCTCAAATGTAATTTCATGATTTCTGATGGTTTCTTGGGCAAAATTTTAGGCTTCATTCAGATTCTTGGGCTATAGTAGACAGATACCAAGACTGGGGAAAACATTTGCTTAAAAAAGATTGATTTTTGAAGGGTTGGTCGGATATTCTATTTCGATCTACATTAAAAATGGGCCTACAAGTTATTTTGCCATATGCTAAAGGGATCCACCTATGTTACAACAGTTGTAACATATAATACTTTTTATCTTTATATGGAAATACGGTTGGATATAAAATATCTAAATCTAATGGTTGGAATTAAATAAATATTAAATGAGGTATTCACTGACCGCCGTTAAAGCTGGTTATTTATTTGGGTAATAAGGAACTCCGTCTTGACAAAATACATCGGTACAAAATTAGTTTTGGTTTATGTACAAAAAAAAAAAGAAGTAAGGGTTTAACGATAGGGAAGACGACGATGGGAAATTCTTGGGGGAAAAATATTTCATTGATTCACATATGGTGGAACTTGGGCTCTAGCTTGTATCAATTCAATGGCGATTTTGTTACTACAGCGGGTGTAAGTGATTTCATTTGAGAAATAATGATGAGAGATTGGAATTGGAAGAAGATGATTGGAATATGTTGGGAGGAAAAGATTTTGGTGATTCGGCTATTTTGCAGCTTGGGCCGTAAGCTGCATGAAATCAATGGCGAATATGAAATTGCAAGCGACGTACGTTATTAGAAAATGAGAGTTAATTTGGAGAGAATGAAATATAAAAAAGATTGTCGCAATTTAATTCAGGGAAAAAAATTTTATTATTGGAACCTATGTAAATATGGAATGGCTTGGATCCTAAACCGATTGCAAAATCGGACTAAGAACTCCAAGCTAAAATGAGCGATGGTCAAAGTTAACAATTTACCCATATGTTGAACCAGAGTGAAGAAAGGAGTATGAATATATCATATAATTTCTTTTTATTTTTTTATTTTTTGTCATTTTGCTTGTCACCAATTCCTTTTAACATCTTTTGTACATCATCTTCTCTTTGCTGGAATCATTTGGTTGTCAATGGTACCGCAAAACTTTATCTTACATCTAAATGTTCTTTATTATTATTATTTTCTAATTCTTCAATTTTAATGATCCATTTCACTTATGTAACTTTTGCGTGGATTTCATGATTAATTTTTTTGCGTTGAAAAGAGCTAGATATATTTCATGCCTACCACTTGTTTGACAAAATTCCTCAAAGAAGAAAAAGCTAAAACCCCAAAAAAAATTACCGTTTCAGATACTATTCTTGCTAAAGAGAGTTCAATAAGAGAGGTATAACTCTGGTATTAAACATGAAAAAAATAAAAAATAAAAAGGTATATGGTGATGAGAATAAACAAATTTCCTTGTAAACTACGTTGTACATAATCAATCAGTGGTTGTTTATGATTGAGTTGTATTGTAGGCACTGACATGTTTGTTTGTTATGGAAGATTTTGTTTGTTTAGTTCTGTTAGAAATATACTATACTGCAATTTCCACCTGCAATCAATTATGGAAGAGAAGTATAAAGAGAAGTGAGATTGAGGTATTGAAAATTCCTTTAAGTTGATTGCTACAAATATGTCAATGATGGCCTCTCAAAACAAAGCCAACATTAATATGGTTAGTACAGTACCTTCCAGCAACCGGCTACATCATTTATCCACCTTTTAATTTCAATCGTTGGATTCATCCACTTTACATCCAACAATTTCTCTGCATAAAGACAAAAAGTGTTGCACGTGGCCACTGTTGCAACATACGTGAGTCCTAAAGGATTAAAAATTGATTTAGGCTAGAAAAATTAGTGGAGTCATAGTAAACTTTATCAGTCATTAGCCGACGTGGCAGAAGATTCTGTAGAAACTATAACTGTATGGTTCATGGTTTGCATGCGCATTTGGAGGGCTATTTTGCTCTTTTTGAATGTTTCTCGCATAAGAACAGATATTACGGATGAAAAAATTGGTGGATTAATTATTTCAATTAATTATTAATGCGTTAAATAAGATTCATTTGGTTTCTGATCTGGTGTATGCTCCATGGAAAATATGCTGCAACCAGAGAATGGTGCTGGTGCAGAAGAGAAACGTGAGACTGAAAATAATACTAGCATTAGTGGCAATGACTCCGATATTAACAAAATCCACACGGTGAATTCTAGTGGAAAGAATCGATTGTTTGGTCGCCAGAAGCCAGTTCATCATGTTCTTGGTGGTGGAAAATGTAATGTAACATATCTCTTGATTTTCATCTCTGTAATTTTTAATAGGAAAAAAAGACAACGACAAAGCAAACTTTCTTTAGTGTTAAAAAATATCACAAAATGGTTTTAAATTCACACAGACCCTCCAAATTTTATTTAAAAAGGGAGATTTTATATCCTAAAAAAGTATGTATGACTATTTTTAAAAACGGAGGATCTCTATGCTTGTTTCACAAACCATAGGATGTGCTTAACGTTTCCTTTATAATAATAACATCTCATTTTCTCTTCCGCGAATCATACGACTGTGTGTTTCCGTGTATGTGTGTGTGCAGGTGCAGATGTTATACTTTGGAGAAAGAGGCAAATCTCAGCAGGCATATTGGCAGGTGGGACAGTCATATGGTTTCTCTTCGAATGTGTTGGCTATCACTTAATTACATTCATTTGCCATTCCATCATTCTCACATTGTCAACTTTGTTCCTATGGTCTAATTTAGCCGCTTTCACTGATACGTAAGTTTCTTTTCTTCAGTCACAAATTGCATTTTCATGATTATTATTTATGGATATATAAAAATATAACATAGAAAATTGTACATTTTCATTATGGAGACAGGTCTCCACCACAATTTCCCGAAATTAAATTACCTGAAGACCTTTTTGTAAGAGTTGCTCTTTATCTAAGGAGTGTATTTAATGTTGCAACGAAAATGTGTCAAGATGTGACTACAAAGTCAGATTTAAGGAAATTTCTCAAGGTAACTATGATTGCCCGTTTATATTTTTGTTGTCACATAACATGACGGATGTTACTTACCGATGAACATAGTCACACCCTAATATTAATAGGAAGAGGTCTCATTTGGTTTTCTGATCTCCTCTAATTTGCAGGCCACTCTAGCTTTATGGGTCATCTCAGTTGTTGGCAGTTGGTTTGATTTTTTGACCCTCTTATACTTAGGTTGTTCTCCTTTGATATTTTAGCTGTAGTCTAGAATTTCAGTCTCTTAAAATAGTAATAGATTAGTTTTGATTCTATGTTATGTTGCATGTTGTTACTGTTTTTGCAGTGTTTGTGATGTCTCTGACATTGCCAATGCTGTATGAGAAGCACGAGGATCTTGCAGACACTTATGCGGAGAAGGCTTTAGTTGAATTAAAGAAGCAGTATGCGGTACTGGATCAAACGGTTCTCCAAAAGCTCCCAATATCGGCATTCCAGAAGCAGCACCGATCATAAATAATTTTCTCTACCTTACTTTTACTCAACCACCAACGTCCTGGCCAGTTCTTTTATGATTTTTTTTATTTTAATTGTTCAATGTTCTGATTTCTTTCTCTCCGTTTTAGCAGTTGTAACAGGTTTTTAACTTTTCCTTTAGAAATCCTTCAATAGCAAAGTATGATAATGATTTTAGTTTTCTCTGCCCCTTAAAAGTACTCCCAAGGCATTTGAAATTTGGCTCACAGAACCAGCAATGTTCCTTATCCTTCCTAAGAAATTTGAAATTAGATCAGATTGTCCCTGAACAACGTTTTTTCTGGAAATATAATCTGATTACCTCTTCAAATATCAAAATATCAACTTGTAGATTTCAGGTCCTGAAGAACTAACCTTCAAAACTGAAAATATAAGCTGCTTCACCATTGCATGCAAATCCCAATCACTACTTATTAATAATACATTATGTTCTCACTGTTAACAATATTTAAGAAGAAAAGGTGGGAAAAAAAAGGGGAAAAGTTGCCCTACACTTTTGACCCTTTTGATCCGGTAGGCAAGAAGGCTTCCCACCATCCAAATTCATACTTGGGATAAGGTGCTACCCACTTCTCTGGCTTCTCAAACTCGAGAGTGACAGGATTAGAGGCTAAAGCTTCCTCTAGATTGCCAGCTTCATAGCTATCTGATAAAACGCGGTCCAGCCTCAGTTTCATAAACCTGCTAAGACGCACGATCGTTAATGGAAATGTATGCTGGGATACATAATTTTCAAATGTTAATTCAAATAATTATGCTGTTTTAATAAGGGCAACTGAGTTTCCGCCAATATGAAACCATGAAATATTCAATTCTTTGAATTAGCCTATTTGGATACCGAATGATGTAGAATCCCATACAAAATACCGAATGATGTAGAATCCCATACAAACACTGACCTCCAGTAAAACTACTGGAAGGTTGATAAGGAATATATAAGCTAAATTTGCCTATTTGCTGGCATTAGAGAATACATAAAGACTAAACTAAGCTATAGTGCTTTTAATTAATTTATTAATTTGAAACATATTAATTGCTTTTAATAGAAATATAAAAATTAAAAACATACTATAACCTTAATAAGAGTATAACAACAACAGATCTGTCATTAATAATACTAATTTAATTATATTTTGACAGCACGATTTATAGTTTTAAAAATATTAAAACTAATTAGTTATACAAATCCAATTTAAATTAACTCAAAGAATGAATAAGACGATATAAGTTTCCCGTAAATACTTTGTTTTCACCGTATCACACTATGTATCGTTTGATCGCTGTCTAAATCCCTTACCTTTGTTTTCAATCGAATTTCAAATGGAGAAATTGCAAGTATATTTAGAACTAGATAGATCTCAACAACACGATTTCCTATACCCACTTCTTTTTCGGGAGTATATTTATGTAATTGCTCATGATCATGGTTTTAGCTCGATAATGTCCTTGGAAGGTGGGTTTTATGACAATAAATCTAGTTTGCTAATTGTGAAATGGTTAATTACTAGAATGTATCAATGGATTAATTTGAGTATTGCTGCTAATGATTCAAATCAAAATCCAATTTTTGGGCAACAATAAGTTGTATTCTCAAATTATATTAGAAGTATTTTCTGCCGTGGTGGAAATTCTATTTCCCTACGGTTGGTAGCTTTTTCAGAAAGGAAAGAAATTGAAAAATCACCTAATTTCCAATCAATTCATTAAATATTTTCTTGTTCGAGGATAAATTGTCAATTATGTGGTAGATGTACGAATACCCCACCCCATTTGTCTCAAAATCTTGCTTCAAACCCTTCGTGATTGGGTAAAAGATACCATACATCAAAATTGGCAAATGATACAAACGTTGATGATGAAGATAATGATGATGTCATGATGTTCATGTTGAAGTTGATGATGATGGCAACAATGACAATGAAGATTAAAATTTAGAAATACTTTTAGTGAATAAAATTGTTGTAATGTGCAAATGATAGATAGTTCGGTCATCAGTGGGTGCTGTAAACTATATTAATGCAAATTAAGCCATATTTCATTTTATTTCTAATTTGTACCTTCTCATTTCATAAAAATAAATTTTATTTTATTTATCTCTCAAATAATTTTCTTTTTAGTACAGTTGAGTAATATTTATATTTATTCTTTAAAAATTAAATTATTAATCATGATTCAAATCATTAAGTTAAATTTAAATTAACTCAATTAATAGATTTATCAAAATGAAATTAGAAATTTAGAATACAAGGTAAATTTCAAATTTAACGGGTTTCGCAAGTTTGGCTTTCAGAGGACATTCCTAGACAACTTCATTTCTGGCCATCTTGGCTGATGATTCGTAACAAAACTCAGTACAGGATAAAGAAAAAGGTTTAGGAGGCCTTAAAGTCAATCAGTAACAATCCATGAAGAGCAGGAAACTGTGATATTGAATTGATCAGATAACAAATCAGAGAAAAGAAAATGTTTTGCAGCAAAGGTTTTAAACTTGATTTAAAATGTACTCAATGTTATTATCTCTTAATACATTTACAGGTGCTACTAGTAAAATAAGGAGTGTGTTTATGTGCATTGTATATGATGAAAAGTTTATTGCTGCTAGTTTTCAAGACTATCAAGATGATTACAGATTTTCATTTTCCCACTAGGATATAAATTAGGGGTGGTATGAGGTACTTTTGTGTTGGGTTGATCTGAGTTGCAATTATGGCAGCCTTTGGATTTATCTTGTATCATATTTTTCTTGTTTAATAATCCATTTGGTTTTATCTAAAGATACAAACAGTAACAGACTCAAGAAAAGGAGTAAGCACACACATTTAGATGAATGTAATAACTGTTACATCCCCAAACATTTAAGAATTGGGTACTCATGCCTATGAGAAATGAGAGAATGCTCAAATCATCAACAAAATTATAATTCCTTTTGGCAGATGAAAGAGTTCAAATTAAAAACTCCACAACAAAGAACTGTCAGATGGTGCATGGTAGGCTTGGTTTTTCATAAAGCTAGAAGGTTTCTTACTGTTCTCTCATCATATATTTTACCATTCCTGAATAAGCAATAAGCTTAGATGTAAAATCATGGATAAAAGCACTCAACTACGCTTAAGTTGAAATCCTCCTCCAGGTTCTCACTTGTACATAGAATCCACTAATATCTCTGTAGGGGTTGTATTTCTAAAATTCCTTGCAAGTACCTAAATATCTTTTAAAAGATGGGATGTATTTATAGCATGATAAAGATGCAATTGAAGTCTTAGCAAGGTATCATTAAATTTCAGCACAAAAAAATGAAGTAATATGATAAGAAGTGAGAAATTTTAATCAAAGAGAAGGTTTTTGAGTTAATTTCTTACGTAATCCAGGGACCATTAGTTGAAACCAGAGCGACAGCAGGTCTGCGCAATCTCTTAGTAATGTTAGGGAACTTATGCAAGAACTTGGGCTCAATCACTAGCCAAAAGTCCTGCTCTTTATTACGCTCTCCATAGTTACGTAGGCGCTCGAACAAGAGCTCCTGAAAGTGCTCTTCTTCATCCAGCATGAACTTTGCATTTGCAACAACAAAATAATACTTGTTTGCTTCCCGCTGTGCAACAATAATAGCAACAAAAAAATGTCATACTATTCAAATTTGAATGGCATTCTTGCTCTTGAACTATTTTACTTCCAAACATATAAATGCATAATCGGAAGCTCCATAAGGAATTTTGGCATATTACTTTCATACTTTCTTGATAAGAAAGTAATTGGAAACACACCACCATATCACCAAGAATACAATTAAATGTTTTGTGAGTGAATATATATGTATATGCATATGTATAAGTATACGTGTGTGCATAAATATATATATCAAACGTATTGTTAGTGATTCGGATTCAATAATTTTAAACAAAACAATAATAGTTGAATAATAAAGGGAAACGAACCTCTTCAGGAGGATCAGAGGAACTAATCTGGTTGGAGTCAACAGAAGCCACGGCTGTCTTGAAGCGTACTCTGCGTCCCTTCAAGTTTGAGTGAGCAGACACAAGACCCAATCCCTGTGGCAATGTATGCTTGCTTGGAAGTGCTAAAACTATAGCCCTGCCTCTGCCAGCAGAGCCATGTTGTGTAGAAATGGGCACATTAGCAGTTACGCTTAGGCTTGCTGATGCCAACATTTTAGCTTCTCCTTCTTCTGCTTCTACCTCTACTTTTTCTCCAGTTAAAATAGTAAACAGATAATTCCTCTCTCGATGCCTGGGATTCGGCCGAAGCCAATAAAAGACAAACCTTATCTTGTTTGTAATCTACAATATCATCTCTGTATATTTCTTTTTCATTAATTAAAACGTTTCTCTATTTATATTTTATTGTCCATTCACAGACAAGACAATGAGTTGAGCGTAGACGCAGAGGTTCCTGTAATGCAAATTTTAGGCCTGATTGGTATTCGAAAGGCCTCGCAGCCCCAAACGGGCTTTAGTCACTCGTGTAGGTGCAGAACAACGGAGTTTCAAAAGAGAATATTTGATGGATGTTTAATAGTAAGAGTGGAGCTATTAGCGCCCCTCCAAAATCTCATCAAACCCCTTTCCTTTCTCCACCCCCATCAAAAAACTAGAAAATTTAATATATTTATTTTAATTCCATAAACACCCTTAAGATTAGTCTTTTTATTGCATAAATGACAAACTCTTCTTGTTCATGATGTTTTAAGATTTTTCATTGATAATGAGATTTGACCAATAAGGTACAAATTTATCTTAAGAGTAAGAACAAAATAGAGCAAATTTTATAATGTTGTATTGTTATTTGAATTTAAAAATATCAAATTACCAGAATTTTTATTTAATAAAAATCAATTTAAATATATATATATATATATGAAAAAATAAAATAATAATTTTTTAAAATTACTTAATGGTTTCTCATAAAGGGGTTTTATGACAGTTTCAGCGGGGGTGCCAATAGCATAAGTCAATAGTAATTCTAAATGTAGGAGGCCTGGCAGTGAGGCCAACCCAAAAAAAAAGGCGGGAATGCACTTTATTATTATCATTATTATTTTATTTTTAATTATTAATATAAAATATTTTATTATTTTTCATCATCTCCGTTCCATTTCAGGTTGCAATTGCGCACAGGAGATGAGACGAAGCGTCGAAACTGAGAGAGGAGAAATGGAGACTACTCTCAAGGTAAAATTAAAAATAAAAATCAAAATCTGGTTATAAAAGCGCATTTTCTTGTACTAATTTTGTAATATTGCATGCAAATTTTCTATCATTTATACAGAAATACTTTGGGTATTCGGTCTTCCGCCCATACCAGAAGGATGTTATTCAAAGAATTATAGAGAAAAGAGACTGCTTGGTGGTCATGGCTACTGGCAGTGGCAAGTCTTTATGGTAACAATTTTATTAAAATTACACTTCCTCTTTCTTTTTGCATTACTCTTTCAGTATTCGGTTCACAAATTAATTTTCTTCTGTTTTATTAACAATACCAGCTATCAGCTTCCTCCATTAGTTACTGGAAAGACCGCCCTAGTTGTAAGCCCGCTTATATCATTGATGCAAGATCAGGTAATGAGTTTAAAACAGAGGGGTATCAAAGCTGAGTTTCTTGGAAGTGCTCAAACTGATTCCAGTGTCCAGACAAAAGCGGAGACTGGTCATTTTCAGATATTATTTATGACTCCCGAAAAAGCTTGCTTAATTCCCATCAGGTACCCAATCTACATAGCATCCAATGCAATAATTATCTCATTATTTGATTACAAAGTTTCATTTTTGGTTCATCAACCTTATATGGAATGTTATTTTTTTTGTTCTTATAAATTTCTGCAGCTTCTGGTCAAATTTGCTTAAGGCGGGAGTCTGCTTGTTTGCTGTGGATGAAGCACATTGCATATCAGAATGGGGCCATGATTTTAGGTTTCTTTCCCTCTTATTTATGCCTTAAAATGTGATTTTTTTTTCTCTGTACAGTTTATGTTTAAAGGGTTTAAACGTATTATTAGAGTGTCGATTGAGCCATCTCCCAATGGTCTTTTTGTTGCTTACCATTTTATCTTAATTTTATTTCCTCACTTTTTGCAGCTGGCTTTTCAAAAGTTGATTTTTCATGTTTGTCACTCAAGTTATCGTCATTTTTAGAAACATATTTCTTTTACCTTATGGTTGACAAGCATCTCTTTCAGTATTTCTTCTTATTATAAAGAATTGTAAATTTTGGATGCACAGGTTGGAATACAAGCAATTAGACAAGTTACGCACCTTTCTCTTGGGTGTTCCATTTGTTGCCTTAACTGCAACAGCTACTGAAAAGTACGTACCTCTGTTATTGCTAGTGAATTTCACACTGATTTGGTTAATATTTAGCATGCCTTCTGATTCAAATTATGCCTTTCATTTTCTTAATTTCACACTGATTTGGTTAATATTTAACATGCCTTCTGATTCAAATTATGCCTCTCATTTTCTTCTCAATTTTTCAAATTGTCTATTTTCACAAGTCTGCACTTAAGGGAATCTTTATATAGCCTTACTTTGGCGTGCGTCATGGAATTCCTAACATTAGTAAGCTGGGTTTACAACTAGCCACAGACCAGCAAAATGCTATAGTTCTCTGCCTTCTAAAGATTGGACATTTGGTGGAAGTCCCAGATTCAGATTTTGAGCTGGGGTACAGGGAATTTTTGAGTTGTTAAATAAAAAAAAAAAATTAAGATGAGATTATCAATTATCTATTGTCTTTTCATGCCTATGCAGGTAGTAAATATAATTGAATTAGTATGCAATTTGAAATCTTGCTTGCCAATGTTGGAGTTTGCTGAGCCTCTGGTTTAAAGTAGTTTTCTGATTCGCATAATAAAATTTTTTTGACTTCTCTGTCCCTTGCTATATTGCGCAGGCCTTCACATTCAGGCATTTCTTTTTATGTGTAGTAGCTGTGGAGACGATATGAAAAATTGGGCATTGTAGTTATCGTAACTTTGCCTTCATTTATCAATATTCTTCATCTTATTGTCAGCTTTTGGAACTTGTGACATGTCATAGACATGGCTCTTTGTCCATCTTCTCGTCTAAGGGCTGTTAATCTGAAACAGTAGAGCATTATAATCTATTTGATTTAGCAAAAAACTGTAAATTAGTGATTGTATTGTTATGTCATACCAGTGTCAAATTCTTACCAATGAAAGTATTGCTAAAGAATTTCATAGAGAAATATGTAGCTACCCAAAATATCTACAACAGAATCGTTGGGTTCGGCTGAATCGTTTAGTAAAAGATTGGGCCGAGTTTAAACAGTTGTATCCTGTGGCACTAGAAATATTATTCTATATTGGATTTTTTATTGCTTTTGCTGCCAAATTGCTGATGATCATCATCTGGACACTAGTACTTATTGTAATGCTGCTTTTTATTATTATATGCTTTTTAAACTGTTCTTTGTACTTATTATATGTCTTTTACAAGTGTAAGAAAAGTTTAATTTTTTTATTTTTATTTGTTTTGGCATATTTCAGGGTCCGTATTGACATTATAAATTCCCTGAAATTGAAGGATCCATATGTTACAATTGCATCATTTGATCGAAAAAATCTCTTCTATGGAGTTAAATTTATTAACCATGGTCAATCATTTGTGGATGAGCTTGTGCAAGAAATTTTGAAGTCTGTAGCGAGTGCTGGCTCTATCATCGTTTACTGCACGACAATTAAAGATGTTGAGCAGGTCCTTTTGCTCCCCACCCCCCTCTCTTTTGTCCTTTATAAGCCATTCTGCCTTCTATTTACGTGTCCTGTTGAAATTTAAACTTGCATGGCTTGAAACAATCTGCGATTTCTTGGTCATTTTCAAGGTAACCTTAACATTTTCCATTATGCCAGGATACTTCAAATCACTTAAGCTTTGAAATGAAAATTCCTAGTTATAAGAATAAAATGCATACATTTTAAGCTAGGATAAATAGGAAAATCTTTAATGTCTTTTGGAAACTAGAACAAGGTCAAGGTTCACAAAGGAAAATCTTTTATGTCTTTTGGAAACTAGAACGAGGTCAAGGTTCACTAAATCACAATTTGAACCATGTTGTCAGTGTGGTGCTTTTGAACGCACCTTATGTCACATAGGTGTTACATTTTTGTTTTAGAGTGTGTGAAGCACTTTGAAACTGTGCTATAGATATATGTGGACTGTGTTGAAGGTGTTCCAACTGCATATGTTCAATGACATGAGGAGATGATTATAGTTTCGACTACAGCTTTCTTTAACAATTAAATATGTTCTTTACATCATAAATATGTTAGAATAGTAAAAATTTTCAAGTAAAAATTCCATTTCATACTTCATTGGACATTTTCTATATATTTTATTTCTCATGATGACAGTGGCTAACCCGTGCCCTTTTCAATTACTGTATTTTCATTAGATTTCCAAGGCACTTCAGCAGCTGGGGATAAAGGCTGGAACCTATCATGGTCAAATGTCCAGTAAAGCTCGTGAAGAGGCCCATAGGTATTTAACCTCTAACCCTTGTATGTATGAAATTGCGATTCTCGTTGTGATGTATTCAATCAAGTCTTTAACTTTTTTATCAGTATTTGGCTTGATACTTGTTAAAGTTGAACCTCTTGTGTTTTTTTTTTTGTGTCAGATTATTTGTTAGAGATGAAATTCGTGTTATGGTTGCCACTATAGCTTTTGGCATGGGCATTGATAAGCCTGACATTAGGCATGTGATACACTATGGTTGCCCAAAGAGTTTAGAGTCCTATTATCAAGAAAGTGGGCGATGTGGTAGAGATGGTATAGCCTCTGTCTGTTGGCTTTATTATGCAAGAAGCGACTTTGCAAAGGGTGACTTCTACTGTAGAGAATCTCAAACAGTAAAAAATCTGCTCCCTTTTGTTGAAAACTTAACAAAGCTCCCTTTTTTTTTTTTTTATTGCAATTTGTTTTACTCTATCCCATATTGGCTTAAAAAATTATGTATAATTTGAATTTTATTAATTAAAACTTATATATTCCCTTTTATCGAGGTCAAATCCCCATATTGGCTTAAAAAATTATGCATATAATTTAAATTATATTTATTACAGCTTATATATTCTTTTCTATCGAGGTCAAGTGGTAGCTTCAAAACTCTATGGTCTTCTGTTTTTGAAACTCTCATTCTATTAAAAAACATAATTATAACAAGTTTGACATTGTAGTTTGTGTTCATGGAGTGTGAAGTTGGCTTGTGTCCACATGACAAGCTTGTTGAATGAGTTACATCTTGCATGTGGGGGAGTGTGTTGGAGTTTACCTACTATTGTTGGACCCAGACTGACTAGCTTAAACTTTTAATTTAAACATTCACATTACAGTTTTTATAGAATTTGCTGTCCTTGCTTTTAGAACTGGCTACTCTTTGCATATTGAACTACAAAGCTATCTCTCGTAATTCTGTCTTTTGTTAAAGATGAGTTTTGGTCTACTACTGTCCAGGAAAATCAAAGAACAGCTATTCTGGAGTCACTACTTGCTGCACAACGATATTGTTTACTGACAACTTGCAGAAGGAAGTTCTTGCTTAATCATTTTGGGGAAAGTTATTCAGCCAAAACATGTGGTCTTGCACTGGTCATTATAAATACTCCTTAAATCATTATCAACAACTATGCAGATTGTTATGTTTTTCTTTGCAGGAAATTGTGATAACTGTATGGTCCCGAAGAGGGAACATGACATGTCAAGGGAATCATATCTTTTGATGGCTTCTATTCAAGCATGTGGGGGTTATTGGGGCCTTAATATGCCAATAGATGTTCTTCGTGGGTCTCGAGTAAGTACTTCGCCCCAATAGTAGCATATTTGTTGCTTATTTTCTGCACTGTCTATGGATAGTTCACTGACTGTTTTAAGTAGCTCCAGTCAAAGTAAAATTTCTATTCACTATCTCTTGCCTTTTTCCTCTCTTGTTTATGTAGAGCTTAAATAGTATAGTTAGAGCCTTACCTACTAACGTAAGATTTTGAGTCTAGCAATAGCCTAAGATTTTGAATCTCTCATTATTATTAGGGTAGGTGGTTTGCCCACTAAAAGATGTTTTTAACTCCTTTTTTCAATGAGTTTTGTATTACTAAAATACCCATAGTTTTAGTTTACTATTAAGGACAATCTTATATAACAACTTAATATATATTGCCGTTAATACACATTCACTACGTCCATTTAAATTGTATACTCTAATTTTATCATTTCAAATATCAATCTAAAACTTGATCTCATGTTACCATTTCATTTTTAACCATTACCATAAATGTTTTTACAAACATATTAGAAATAGATATCATTGTAAAATTGGGCTCAAGATGTTAGAAGAGGATTGCATTAAACTTTTAAAATTTTCCAAAACAATTACAATTTTGAATAAGTCGATGACTTAATGGAGAAGGAGGTTTACTAAATCAACCGTATTTTCTTCCAATGCCCATTCCTGCTGCAGCCTTCAAGCATGGAAGTTTAGGTACGAAAAATAATTTAGTTTTCTCCCATTTAAAAACTATGGGATGTTTGTCAGTTCCTGTGATTTTCAAGATTTTCAAACAAATTCTCTTTAATTGAACAAGTTCTTGCTTATGAAAGTTATTTTCATGTTTTAAAAAGAACAAAAAGTATAATAGAGTTTAATTGAGGATGAATTTGGTTTTTTCAAAGGTGTTTTGTGTAACAGTTTATTTTCTAAATTTAACAAGTGGGTGTTTTGTGTGAAAAGGCATTCATAGCACTTTTTAGGAGGCAAATCACCCTACCCTTATTATTAAATTATAACTAGCTGTGTTTTCTTTTTTCTTTCCTTTTTTTTTTCCAAGTGCATGTGAGAGGAGTATTACATCTTAAATATTTTTGATGCGGCCATTATTTAAATAGCTTAATCTTTGAAGTCAAGTGGTAACTTAACAATTAATGTATTTGTTTCCTATTGTGTGATAAATTTGTGTTGAAGGGTTGACCAAATCAAATTGATTTGGTTTTCCTTATATATTTAGGTGTATATTTCTGTGTAAATATAGACTTATTGCTTCCTAGAAATCAGTGTAATATTCTGCTTTAATTGTTCTTTCATTTCTTAGTCTTTTGTATCCCTATATTAAGACTGTATACAGTCTCATGAAAAATAAGAAGGAGAATTATTCTATAAACTTTTCTCTACCTATTATAACATAGTATCAGAGCCTGGTTCCCTTTCTATCTAATCTCTTACTTGCTTTTATTTTCCTTCTTTTTTCCTCAACCCATCATGTCTGACTAATCTTCTGAAACCACAGTCACCTCAAAAAACTAGAGTAAAAAATTTCCTATTCTGAATCTCATTCAGTCCAGATTACAACTATCCGGCTGAATGAAGGAAATTTTCAAAGATGGTCTCAGTCTGTTAGAATGTATATTAGGGAAAGTAGGAAGATCGGTTATCTTATCGGAGATGTCAAGGCTCCTGAAATATCTGATCCCTCTTATGTTGTTTGGGATGCTGAAAACTCCATGATTATGGAATGGTTAGTCAACTCCATGGATGAAGACATTGGTGCAAATTATATGTGCTACTCTACTGCAAAAGAACTCTAGGATAATGTGATTCAGATATACTCTGACTATGGAAATCAGTCCCAGATCTATGAGTTGCAGTTTGCTCTTGGAGATATTCGTCAAGAAGATGATAGTGTAACAAAATACTTCAATACTCTAAAGAGATTGTTTCAAGATCTGGACTTATTCAATGAATACGAATGGAAGAGCACAGAAGATTTTAAACATCACAAACAAACTGTCGATAATGAGTGAGTTTTCAAGTTTCTGGCTGGGCTCGCTGTTGAATTTGATGAGGTAAGAGGAAGAATTATTGGGAGAAAGCCACTTCCTACTATTGAGAAAGTTTTCTCTGAAGTAAAGAGAGAAGAAAGTCGTTGGAGTGTTATGTTGGGAAAAAAGAACTCTATTGCCTCTGTGGAAAAATCTGTTCTTGTCACAGCAGATGCTAATGCTGTCCGTTCTTTTACTCAACAGCAATAAAGAGCAAATTGAAAACTTGCTGGAAACTCCACGGGAAGCCTACAGACTGGAAAAGCAGTAAACATAGCCGTGCACTGCCCTCTTCCAATGAAGTGGAGAATCTAGAAAAAAATCTCAGCAAAGAGCAAATTGATCATCTCATAAAGCTGCTGACTTCTAATCCTCTACCTGGTATTCTTAGCAGTTCATTAACTCAAACAGATAGTATTATTAGTGCTTTCTTTAGCCACTCAACTACTGTACCATGGATTATTGATTCAGGTGCTTCTGATCATATGACTAGCATTGCTAGTTTATTTGATTCCTATTACCCTTGCTCTGGTAACAGAAAAGTAAGAATTGCTGATCGAAGCTTATCTTCCATAACTGGAAAAGGATCAATAAAACTCTCTGGAACCATTGAGCTTAAAAATGTGCTACATGTCCCTAAACTTTCTTGCAACCTGCTATTTGTCAGTAAATTAGCCAAAGAATCTAATTGTCGTGCTGTGTTTTTTTACTCCCATTGTGAATTTCAGGACAGGAACTTAGGGACGATGATTGGCAGTGCTAGTTTGCGAGAAGGTCTTTACTATTTTGATGACTACCTTTCAAGGAATAAACAAGCTCAATGTTTGAGCAGTAGTATTAGTTCAAACTCTGCTAGGGATCAAATAATGCTTTGGCACCTTAGACTAGGACACCCTAGCTTTGCATATTTGAAATATTTGTTTTCAAATTTATTTAAAAATGTTGATTGTACTACTTTTCAGTGTGAAAGTTGTGTTTTATCTAGAAGACATCGAGTTTCATATAAAAAGCTTACTTATTGTGCATCAAAACCTTTTTATTTAATTTATAGTGATGTTCGGGGACCCTCAAAAATCAATACTTTAACTGAAAAAAATAGTTTATGACATTCATAGATGATCATACTCGACTTTGTTGGGTTTATTTAACGAGAGAAAAATCTGAAGTTGAGGGATTATTCAAAGATTTTTATAACATGGTTGAAAATCAATTTCAAACAAAAATAAGCTTACTCCATACAGATAATGGTACTGAATATTTTAATAATTATTTAGGGGTATTTTGTAAGAAAAAGGGTATAATTCACACATCCACCTGTCGTGATACTCCACAGCAAAATGGAATTGCAGAACGAAAAAACCGCTATTTACTTGAAGTTAGTTGGGCTATCATGTTCTCTATGAATGTTTCTAAATATTTGTGGGGTGATGTTGTTTTAATAGCATGTTATTTGATGTTTTAAAGTATCAATCACCTTTAGAATATTTTACACTTATATATCCCTCTAGTAGGATTACCTCCAATATTCAGTTAAGAGTCTTTGGGTGCACTGTATTTGTTCACATACCTAACCATCTTAGATTTAAATTGGATCCTAGATCTGTGTTTTCCTGGGCTATGCTCCTAATAAAAAAGGCTACAAATGTTTTAATCCTCAAACAAAGAAATTTCATGTTAGTATAGATGTTATATTTCTCGAAAATCAACATTTTTTTGGCCAAAATTCTTTTCAGGGGGAGAAAAAGAATAGTAAAGATCATTTTTGCCATACTTTTACACCTATGCCTAATATGTTTTTACCTGATCTGAGCACTTCAACTCAAATAAAAAAAAACTAATATTTCAAATAATGAAAGCTTAAGAAACCTTGAACTATAGGAGCCAAGTGTTAATGTACCAGAGACAGGGGGAGAAATACTACAAGATAAACTTCTACCACCAGAGCTTCGTGTTTATACTGGACAAAGGTATCATCGCAGCAGTAAAGACCCTCCCATAAACTCGGTACAGCCTCAATTGTCACCTCCAAGCACTGATTCCTCAGAAAATTCAGGTAACATTTCTTCTCCTATAAATTCTAGCACTCTATTTCCTGACCTTGACTTACCCATAGCACATAGGAAAGGACCCGAACTTGTACTATACACCCTATTGCTAGATATGTTTCCTATGAAAAATTGTCCAGTAAACACAGAGCCTTTACTATAAAAATCTCTCAGATACTAATTCCTAAAACCATAAAAGAAGCCTTAGACCACCCAGATTGGAAGTTAGCAGTTTTAGAAGAAATGAATGCTCTAAAGAAGAATGGTACGTGGGAGATTGTGGATTTACTAAAAGAAAAGAAAATTATGGGTTGTAAGTGGGTGTTTACAGTTAAATGTAATGTTGATTGGAGTGTTGAAAGATATAAGGCAAGGCTCGTAGCAAAAAGATTCACTCAAACTTATGAAATTGACTATCAAGAAATCTTTGCTCCCGTTGCAAAGGTAAATTCCATCCGGATCCTTATGTCATTTGCTATACATTCTGATTGGAATCTATACTAGTTAGATGTTAAAACTGCTTTTCTGAATGGGGAGCTAGAAGAAGAAGTCTTTATGGATTTACCACCAGGTTTTCAGGGAAATCATAGTAGCAGTAAAGTGTGTAAACTACAAAAGTCTTTGTATAGACTTCACCAGTCTCCTAGAGCATGGTTTGAACGCTTTGGTAATGTTATAAAAGGACACAGTTACTCTCAAAGTCAGGCAGATCATACAATGTTTTACAAACATTCTATTAAAGGGAAATCAGCCGTGTTGATTGTATATGTAGATAATATAATTTTGACCTGTGATGACTTAGTTGAGATTTGCAGATTGAAGAAAGTTCTTGCACGTGACTTTGAAATCAAAGACTTAGGCAACCTGAAGTGTTTTCTGGATATGGAGTTTGTTAGATCAAAAGATGGGATTTTTGTGTCTCAACGCAAGTATGTACTTGACTTGCTTGAAGAGACAGGTCTACTCGAATGTAAGGCAGTGAAGACACTCATAGATCCTAATATGAAATTACAGCTAGCTAAAATTGAAGATGTGACCAACATAAATCGGTTTCAACGCCTTGTAGGTAAATTAATCTACCTTTCACATACACGCCCGGACATAGCCTTTGCAGTAAGCTTAGTCAGCCAATTTATGCATGCTCTAGGACAAGAACACTTTGAAACAGTGTACAGAATCCTTAGATACTTAAAAGGATCTTCGGGTAAAGGTCTTTTGTTCAGGAAAAAAGGGCACCTACAAGTAGAAGTCTACACAGATGCTGACTGGGCTAGTAGTGTAACTGACAAAAGGTTCACTTCTGGTTACTGCACCTTTGTTGGAGGAAATTTGGTCACTTGGCTTAGCAAGAAACAAACTATAGTAGCAAGAAGCAGTGCAAAGGCAGAATATAAAGCAGTAGCTCTAGGAATTTGTGAGGTTCTTTGGATTAAAAAAATTCTTGAAGAACTTAAGGCAACTAATTCTCTACTTATGAAAGTATATTGTGATAACAAATCTGCCATTGCAATAGCGCATAATTCAGTACTCCACGACCGAACTAAACATGTCGAAGTGGACAAACACTTCATAAAAGAGAAACTAGACAGTGGTTTGGTCTGCATGCCTTACATTCCTACAGATGAGCAGGTTGCTGATATACTCACCAAGGGACTACCTAAGAAACAGTTCAAGAAATTAGTTTGCAAGCTGGCCATGAAAGACATTTTTAGACCTGCTTAAGGGGGAGTGTTGAAGGGTTGACCAAATCAATTTGATTTAGTTTTCCTTATATATTTAGGTGTATATTTCTGTGTAAATATAGACTTATTGCTTCCTAAAAATCAGTGTAATATTCTGCTTTAATTGTTCTTTCCTTTCTTAGTCTCTTGTATCCCTATATTAAAACTGTATGCAGTCTCATGAAAAATAAGGAGAATTATTCTATAAACTTTTCTCTACCTATTATAACAATTTGAATCATTTAAACTCTTCCGAACAAAATTACTCTGTTCTTATAGATAAGGATTAAAGTTTCTGGTAAGTCAGTTTACAATAAGTTTCAGAATGCATTGACAATGCTTTCATGTGGCAGAAATGATTAGGCTCAATATCATTCTTGTGGGAAAATTCTTAAATCCAGTAAACAAATTAATTTCACTAGGCATTCTAAGTTTTATCGTAGAGGAAGAATTTAAAAATTTTGAGTTCAGAAAATTGTATTTTACAGGCCTTCGTATACTCAGAAGTCCTAATCAATCCTATTCTGAACTGATCTGATTTAGTCTCAAATAACGAAACTAATATATCCTCCAGAATAAGGGATTTTCCTCATCATGTTCTGGATTCCATGATCAGTTTTCTATAATGCACCAGCTTTGAATTTGAAAAAATGAATTTGTTATGGTTCGTATTCATTTTTATTTGTTATTTCTTGATTTTTCATTGCTGCTTTTGCTGATAGTTTTTCAACTTTGTTTACAGTCAAAAAAAGTCGTTGATGCTCAGTTTGACAAGCTCCTTCTTCATGGACTTGGGAAAGATCACTCATCAAATTGGTGGAAAACACTTGCTTGCCAATTAATATCTTATGGTACCTGATGGAATACCTAAGTTTCTATTGAAAGGCTTATGAATTACTGCTGATTATTTGTTGTAGCTTAACGCAGTGAGTTATAAGTTTCTGACATGTTGGCCTAGGTTTGTTTCTTAAGTTAAAATATCTAGCAACACCCATTGCTGAATTTGACAGCTATAGTCCGTTGACATCATCATATAGCACACAGGTTTTAGTTTTCCTTGTGATTAAATATACACACCTTATCCATATCACAGATATGGACAAGTTACATTGAATATATGTCTTTATTGTTGGGGTATGGAAATAAATGCCACTAGGAGGAAAACTCAAAATAATTTTGTTTTACCCCTAATACATTGAATATCTACAAGATATCTCCAAACTATCTTAAACATCACTTTACCATCAACTACCGCTCAAAAGATAAGGGCAAATATGGGCTCATTAATTAAAAAAAAAAAAAAAATAACTTTGTAACAATAATTGGGGTTAGATTGAGGTTTATAATAGTTGAGGGGTATTTTGAAGATAGTCAAATTATTAGGGGTTAATTGAAAACCCAAATGAAAAAGGATATACGTGAAGAGAAATGTTTATTCTAAATTTGATTGCAAATATGCTGTCGTTTTCAGTTTATGTAATAGATTAGTAAAGTCTTAAACTAAAATTTGCTACTTAATGCAGGCTACCTGACGGAGACCAACAAAGATGTATACAGAACTGTAAGGTATTACGTTCTTCAATTAGGCAGCAGTTATATCTTTTTGCTGTTTTTTCTCATGCCCACCTAATATTTTTAGGCAGCAGTTATATCTTTTATTGCTTTTTCTCATTCCCACCAAGTATCATTAGTTGTGAACCTCGTATTCTGTACAGTTTTTTCTACCTACATGTAAATAATTCCGGGCACTAAAATTGACAAAATTTTGTTCCTTAATGCATCAGTGTCAGTCAACAAGGAAAGCAATACCTTGGTTCTGCAAGACCAGATCACCAGCCACCTTTACTTTTGCCATTTAATGAGGAAATGGTTGATGGCGAGGAACATGGAACCATATCAAGCAACACTGGGGATTTGAAGAGTTTGGCTAATTTGGAAAATGAGGGACTTTCTGAGGTTTGTGATTTTAAGTGTTATTTTATTCTATTCTGATCGTTCTTCCATTATTGCATTGCATTGATTCTCCAAGAATGAGGGTAAGAAGTTGGGATCTGGTCTGAACTGAGAGATTCCACTAATCTGTCATGCCCATGCCCTAACCAGAGACCAGATTTTTTAACACCATTGTTAAGAATTCCTTGCATTTTTCATTATTTTGAGAATATCGAAGATTAATACTCTTGTTTCAGGAGGGTTGTCATTTATTTCATTGACTTACCTAGACCCATATTTAACATGCTAATATTTGCAAGCTTCATTTTTACCTCTGAAAAAATACTGATTTTCCTTGCTCGGAATTGGCTTCTTAAAACAATTTGATCACTTCATATGAATGGCACTTGTGGCTTAACTTTCTCATTGTCTTGCTATGTGATAGATAATTCACTGTTAATCAGAATTGAAATAATTCTCCACATTATTTTGAAGTGTTTTTCTTTTCTAGCCTCATATTCACTATCATTTTCTTTTCTTTTAATTAATACTGCTTTTTAGTCTAGACAATGAAAAGGCCTAAGAATTAGAACTAGCAAAATATAAACATTAGAATGCCCAGAACATTGCAAAACAATTCCACATGTACAGTCTTTATCATTTAAGAGAGCAACCGGAAACCCCAAGGAATCACCTCCATCAGCTTTCAAGAATTAGTCAACAAGACCAGTGGAAGATTGGAACAATGTATTTAGCACTATAGACCCTCCAATAAATCACTTGAAGTGTAGCTTGAGACCCTGAGCACGAAACAACAATTATCTAATCCTCCATTAGAACTGCTGATTTACAGCTCAAATTGTTGATTTGCATTTCCTGACTGTTTGTTGCGTAGAAACAATCCATGTCTCTTCATGTTTTCAGTTGTGACTTTGATTCTTCCTTTAGAGGTAGTTTGGTAATGTCCTAGCTTTTAAAATTATACTGTAGAAATAATAAGTTGTGAAGAGAATTAGTTAAACATTTGTAAAATTTATTTTTAAAATTGTTGAATTTTAAAAACAATTTTATGCATTTGGTAAATCTCATTTTTAAAATGTTGTAAGAATACAAATGACTTAAATAGACATAATCTTCAATAAAATTTATTTACACATGCACTTATAAATATGTGTATAATAATATTTTACGTGTATAATTGATGTCTAAAATAATATTTTTATTTTATTAACTATATATATTTTTTATTATCTCATTATAATTGATAATAATAATAATATCTCTAAAATGAAATGATTTTATTTAATTGAATTAGGATATTTTTAGATTTTTATAATAAATTTTAGGATACATATAGAATTGTATTAAGTATAAAATTGATTTTCAAAATTAGATTTTGAAGCGTTATTTTTTCTCTGCTTTTCAAAATCTGCTGTAGATGATTTTGCTAAAAGTGGGTGATTTTGCCAAAAGTGATTTTTTAAAAAAAAATTACCAAACACTAAAATTAACTTTTAGGCTTTGAAAATAACTTTTAAGCCTTTCAAAAGTAATCCCTAGCAGGCCCTTAAAGATCTAGCATTGAAACTGCCAAGTAGCTCCTCTAATGAAAGATTTCAGAAGCAATAATCCTTGAACATGATCTTGATAACTGAGAACATCTTTTCCCTTCTTCCTCGAGTGTTGCTGCTTTCTTCAAACCCCCAAACTAACTCTGGAAGATATTACTGAAACTTAAAATTTATAATTGATGGGCTGCATTGAGTAAAGTTTGTCTCACATTATCCCTTGCTCTTGTATAATTGTCACTAAAATTGTAGTTGCTGATTTAATAATTTTCCCACAAGCTTCTTTTTCTATTGCAGGCTGACGTGCAACTCTATCACATGCTTTTAGAAGAGAGAAAAGAGCTTGCAAGAGTCACTGGAACTGCTCCGTAGGTTTTTCTTTTACTGCAAGGCTACCAATCTCAGAAAGCTGTTTATTATTCATCACGAGTGAAAAGCTTATTTCTTATTAATGTGGAATGTTTCATTTACGATGAAAATCTTGTTTCTTATTAACGTGGAATGTTTCTTATTAACATGGAATGTTTCATTTACGAGGTGTCAAATGATTCTCTCATCACAGATATGCTCTATGTGGTGATCAAACAATCAAAAAAATTGCATTGGCAAGGCCATCTACTAAAGCAAGGTTGGCAAACATTGATGGTGTCAATCAGGTATTTCTTAACAATGGGGAGACTTGAAAATATATACCAAAATATTTGTTTTGTTATCTTATTTTTTATGTGCTTGGAACTTGGTAAGTATCATGGGTGGTAATGATACATATGTTATACCTTTTTCTTTTCCCATTTTGGAATCTGATATATGGATAATAAATATTTTTGTTGTATTTGATCTAAATATGTAAAATAAGTGTTAACACTACCATGTATATATCTTCAAAAGCTGGTAATAAGATGGCAATGTTGGTCATCTGTGCAAATTGCCGTATGCAAAATGGTCATAACCCAGTCAAGAACTTGATATATATGACAGCATAGGTTGAACATTTTCTTTCTTTATTCGAACTACATAAATTCATGTTCAAACTTTAGATTAGTAGACAGTGAAACTGACTTGTTCCACAAATAACAAGATGTGAACAAACCAAAAGTATCATGCAAATAGCGTGAATTCATTCCTAGGGAGAAAAAGATCTATGGTTGGGAGTATGTTCACATATTGAGTCCGTCCAACAGTAATTATGCTTGGTACTACCTTTTGTTGATCCCTGAGAATGACTTTATTTGATTACGAATTAAGAAGCAATAAAATTTGTTTACATTCAGTTATCATGAAGCTTAAAGAACTGATAAGGTTTACTTTTCTCTCACAAGTTTCACAACACAATCTTTTTCACAGAAAAGAGATGAAGCCTATTGCTTGCCTGGTGCTGCTCTTTTCCATATTTTGAAAACTAAATTGAATCTGATGAATGTTGCAGCAACTTGTAATTGCTCATGGGGATCATCTTCTTCAAACTATTAGGCACTTATCACAAAAGTTAAACCTTTCCCTCGATGACAAAGCAGTTGAACAGACTGCTTTTAAGAAGAGAGAACTGCATCCAGTAGCCAACTCTCGCAGAAAATTGACTCCAGCGAAGTATGAAGCTTGGAAGATGTGGCATGAAGATGGTCTGTCAATTCAGAAAATTTCTGTAGGAATTCTTGAACTATTTAACATAGATTATAATTTTGGATTAGAATGTTCATGTGCATTAACTTTTTATTTTTAATTCGTAGAACTACTCTGGTAGGTCAGCTCCAATAAAAGAACAAACTGTTCTTGAGTATCTTTTAGAGGCTGTCTCAGAAGGATTTGATATTAATTGGACCAGACTATGTGACGAGGTTGGACTGACCGATGAGATATTTTCAGCTATTCAGGAAGCTATTTCGAAGGTTGGCTCTAAAGACAAGTTGAAGCCTATCAAAAATGAATTACCAGGCAATGTAAGCTTTGTGTTCATGTTCATGTGAATTCTTACCGGATTATGTGGCTTGTTGTTCTATGTCATGTACTTGAGAATATAACGGAATATATTTTCTTAATGGTGCTAGATAACTTATGCGCACATCAAGGCTTATCTGGTTATGGAAAACTGTGGGATTTCTCCAGAAGTGATTCCACCTAGCCAAAAAAGGGGTAAAACAGATGAACTTCCTAGTAAGGCATTGGAGACATGTTCTGTTGATATATGCCATGCTGAAGAATCTCGTGAAGTTGAAGAGTCGGTAAAGAATATGGTCACTTATGGTTGCACATACAATAATGAAGAAATGACCTCTCTTCCTGTCACAAAGGCCGAAGGACAAGAGTTATCCATAGGTTGTGATGATGAACATTGTTCACATAAACGCCAAAAAGTTGATTGTCCAGATGGAAGTTTCACTGTACTTGAGGCAACAGAGAGTTCCGTGTTAAACTTGATTCAGAAACATGATGAGGGGGTGAGTTTGAAAGAGGCTGCTCCAGTCTGTGTGATGCATTTAAATTGTTTGCGCGTGTTTTTAACTAAATTTTCTCATTGCAACATGCCAATTTTGCAGCTTTCATTTTCTGATATTTTGGAGCAGTTCAATGGATCCAAATCAGAAGCTGTGATTGATCTGCTGAGTTGCCTGGAAAGTGATTTCATGATCTTTAAGAAGAATAATCTTTATTGGCTGATGTGATACTGGAGATGCATGACCATGAATAAACAATTTAGAAGAATTGTGATCTTGTGTACTGTATCGAAAAAAATTTGGTGATTCAACGATACGTTTATACACATCTAAGAAAATTAAGTGAATGTTTGGATTTGTATTAATGGATTGTTAAATAAGTAACTGTAGCCTTCTAGGAAGGATTAGATTAAAAGAGAATTCAATTCTGTGTTTGATAGTTACACCCCCCAAAGCATGTTTGATAAATCAATCGATTATTTAAAAATCTGATTTTTAAATATGTACAAGTGAAATTGTGTAAATTATATTTGTTTAAAATTTTAAAATTATAAATAATTAAAATTTTAAACAAATATAATTCGTTCGAAATAAGTTTAACAAATATAATAAATGAACAAAACAATCCAATTGCCGGCGACTTTCTTGGCGCCGCTCAGTCTCCAGTTTCACCGAGCGCCACTACCCATCAAGACGTGCATATGTTCTCTTCCACATGGACACCTCTTTACTGTCAGTTTGTTCAAGCACATGCATGCATGTTGAAGCAATTCGCCTTTTCCTGGTTGTTATTCAAAGTAAAGCTGGTGCCGTATCCATTTCATATAACAGGGAAACCCAGTTGCCATTTGAGCTATGCAGAATCGCCGACTACACAATAAGCTCAAGCGTAAAATAAGAAACAATTGTTAATTATATTATAGACTTATGGTCATCACTTTAACTGGAATTTGTCCCCGGTATACTCCATAAGTAAAATACTCCATAAGTAGAGTAGTTATCTAAAAACACCGTCATACTTTAAAATTCCTCGTATATGCCTTTTTCAATCTGTAATTACTCAATTAATCTGATTCAAAATCTAATTCTTTAGAAATCAAAATCTCAGTTGAGTACACAGCTCTTACTTCATGCTTCTGTCGCTGCTACTTAAAGCTTCTACCGCTGCTTGTTCTAGCACCACAAATTTGCCACTTTCATTGAAAATTCACCAAATTAAAGGCGACATCTACACTTGATTTTTACTTCATAAAAAGAATTTAAGATTTATAATTGTTAGGGTTATATGCACGAGGGTTTTAAAAATCAAATTGCCCACGCGATTTTGGTCATTTTGCTACTTCTCGGCTTTACTTGTTTCACCTGCATGCTTGCTGATAATGTTTCTTTTTGGTTCATGTAATGAAGCTCCTTGAATTTGTGGAGCCGACACTGAAGGGAGTTCAAAGGAGACCACTCTCCTTATAATGGTTATCTCCTTATAATGGTTATGGATGTTCCTAATGTCAGGAAATTGGCTTGGTTAATTAACAATTTTTATGTGCAATCCCTAAGTGATCTCACAAGGAAGCAATGTTGGACATGTGAAGAAACTCCAGTGATGAGATTAAGGATAAGGATGGCACAAATACGTGAAATAAGACATATTTAGATCTTATATAAGTTCTCGTTGTACCGTTAAAAGAGCTTGTGTAAAGAAATTCAAAGAAACACTTAATGGGTTTATTCAAGCTACTTATCATGGAGGCCTATTGAAGAAATCTCATAATATATTCAAACCAATAAATGCGTAATTCAAGCTCTTAAATTTTATGAGCAATCAAATTCATGAAATCGGTGTATTAAGGATGAAAGAGCCCACTCTCCTTGTAATGGTTGTGGATGTTTCTAATGTTAGGAAATCTGCTTGATTAATTGACAATTTTTATGTGAATCCTTAAGTGATCTCCCAAGGAAGCAATGCTGGACATGTAAAGAAACTATAGTGATGAGATTATGGATAAGAATAGCATAAACACATGAAATAAGGCATATTCAGATCCTATACAAGTTTCCATCGAACCAGTCACAATAGCTCATATAAAGAAATTCAAAGAAGTACTTAATGGGTTGATTCAAACAACTTGGGATCAATCCAATTCATGAATGCCTATTGAAAGAATCTCACAAGATATTCAATCCAATAAATACATTATTCAAACTCTTGAATCTTAATCAAATCCAAAAAATCGGTGCATCAATAATGAAAGATATGCCACTATCTTTTCAGATAGTATTTCCATTTTTAAAAGAAGCAACAAATAAATTATTTTTATTTTATTTAGTCATTTAAGATTCTTTTTTTATATAATTAGATTGAGATTCTGGATTAGGATTTGTTTTTTTATTTTATATCAGGATTTATGACAAAAAATATCTATGACAATTACGGCCGAGATTTCTTATAACCTATATATATTCGCATTCAATAAGAGAGGAATAAGAAGTTTTCATGCAATTTATTTGAGAGTATAATTATCTTCAGTTCTTAAACGAACTCTTTGAACTTATTAGATTTTTCATGGCGTTTCCCTTGACTTATCTCTATCAGACTATCTATAGCTGATTGTGGCATCCTCATATGTCAAGGTTCTTACTTCATTAAGCAACTGGTCATGGTTTCGTTCAATTCCTAAAATTAGAAACGATATTGGAGCCTAATTTTTTTTAAAAGGAAAGGGGGGTGGGCAAGCTCAAATACAATTTTAAACTCCCCATTTCCACCCCCAAGACTCGAACCCGGGCTGCCACGGCTCTACGGCGAGCATGGTGACCAACCCTAATTTGATTAAGGTATCGCTAGTTCTTAGCAGAGTTCGTATCAGTTAGTATCAAAGCAAATGTTCTAATCAGGTTTTGACTATCCTTATTTAGAACTCATGTCTTATTTATTTCAATTAAAAAAAAAACGTGAACAATGCCGCATGAATAGTATTTAGGGTTTCTTAATTTTGCATCCTTGTGATTTATTTCCTTAAATCCATAAATTTCACTAATTCCTTACCCTAAATTCCTTCAATTTTCAGTTATTCAGTGTTTGCAAATAAAAAAGTAAAAAAAAAAAAAAAACAAAGAAGGTAGTGAAAAAAAAAAAATCTTTCAATTTTCATTATTGATGTCTTATAGAATTCAAATATGATTTTTTATTGTGTGAAATTTTCAATCAAAATAATATTATTTTGTGCTTCCAAAACTTAATCATATGTGTTCGTTGTGTTTTTACCTTTGAAACCCAAATATCTTTAGTATAATCTGTTAATTGCTGCTGGAATCTTGATATTAGTTTGATTAGTTTTATAAGAACCAAGAGAGAATTACTATGAGTAGAAAAAGGTAAGAGAGTGTGAGCGTATTAAAGGGTAAAAGCCAATAAATTTGAGTGAAACACAAGTGGAATTGAGTGAATCATTCTCTTGAGTGAAACATGTAAGGGAGTGAAGTGAGGTCCTTTCCACATTATTTCTAATCTTTTTTATATATATATATTTATTTTAACTATGTCTCACGACGAAGAACGAAGCGCAAATGCAGAGGATCAACAATCAACTATTCAAAAATTTCAAATTCAAGTCTTGATGGGGGAGATGAGACGATTGATGCCCGGACCTGGCCTGGACTTTTAAAAACCTGGATATTCTAATACCCAGTCCGGAATTATTCCGGGCCGGGTTTTTTCCGGGCTTTTTAAGCCTGGATTTTATATATATAAATTTTAAATTTTTATATTTATATATATATTTTTATTTATTTTATAATTTTAAAAATTATTTTAATAACATTAAACATGAAATATGAACTTTAAATTTTTAAATATATTGAATAAATGTATAAAAAAATGTAATTATTTAAAATAAAATATTTTTTTATAATATTATTTTTATAAAATCTGGGTTCCGGGCCGAGTTTTGAATTTTTCAAGCGATACCTGGACCCGGCTCGGATTGATCTCCGGGCCAGGTATTACCCGGCCCGTATCACCCGGGTCGAGTGGGTATTTTTGTCATCCCTAGATTGATGAGGGCTGAATTAGTATTATGGAGATGAGTATAGTGAAGGAGAGGATTCTATAGATAATCATATAAGAGATAGGCATCGAGATGATGGTGTGAGTGACATGATGGAAATTTCTTTTTTTCAAGGAAAATATAATCGAGAAGTATACTTTGAATGAGAAAAGAAGATGGAGTTTGTATTTGATTGCTACAACTATTTCTAAGTAAAAAATGTAAAGTTAGCTGTAATTGAGTTTTCTGATTATACTATTACTTGGTGGGATCAGCTTGTTATAAATAGGAGACGGAATAGAGAACATCCTGTTGAAACGTAGAATGAAATGAAGATATTTTGTACCTAGCCACTATTACTAAGGTTTGTATCAAAAACTACAAAGTCTTACCAAGAGTAATCAAAGCATGGAGGATTACTACAAAGAAATAGAGGTTGGCATGATAAAGAGCAAACATGAAAGAAGATAGAGAAGTTACCATGGAACGATTCTTGATTGGCTTTAACCAGGAGATTACAAATGAAGGGATAAGGCCATCAAGATTGAGTAGCAATTCAAGAGAAGAGGTAACACCCGTACAACCCCAAGCTTGAGTTCCATTTTATGGAAGTCGAGTTATGTGAAGCGAGACGAGAGGTCATAAACATCTACTGCACCTAAATCAAGATCTGAGCCCTCCAAGACTAATTCACAAGATAACATTCTGACACCTACTATTAGAAATCGTGATATTAAGTGTTTTAAATATCATGGCAGGGGACACATCGCTAGTGAATGTGTAAATAAAAGAGTTATGGTCTTACAAGATAATGATGAGACTGTAATCGATGATGAGGCAGAAGATAATGAAATTCTACCATTAGAGGATATTGAAGATGAAGATTATGCAAGTAGAAGAACTTTGAGTGTGCAAGTAGAGGAAGATGAAACAGTGCAACGGGAAAACATCTATCATACTAGATGTTATGTTCAGGAAAAAGTATGTAGTGTGATTATTGATGGGGAAGTTGTACTAATGTTGTTAGTTCTATCATGATGGAGAAGTTAGTGCTTTCAACACTTAAGTATCCACAGCCATACAAACTGCAGTGGTTGAATGATAGTGACGGGGTGAAAGTGAACAAACAAGTATTAGTATTTTTTAAGATCAGTAAATACGAAGATAAAATACTACGTGATGTGGTACCATTGTAAGCTAGACACTTATTACATGGGCATCCTTAGCAATTCGACAGACGTGTGAAGCATGATAACTTTACCAACAAGTACTCATTTAAGTTTAATCAACGCAAGATTACTATTGCTCTATTGACACCGAAATAAGTTGACCAAGAAAGCTTAACAAGAGAGAGCAGCTGAAAGAAAAAGAGATGAAAATTAAAGAGAAGCCATGCAAAAAAAAAGAGAAAAAGAAAAGAAAATTAAGGTAATTAAGAGAAAATTAGAAAGAAAATAAAAAAAATTTTTATACAAGAGCAAGTGAGATAAAAAGAACATTGTTTTCAAATCAGCTAATGACTGTACTTCTATACAAAGAGGCATTTTTAAACATTAACAAGCTTAACCCTAACTTTCCTAGTTCTATTGTTTCTCTTTTGCAGGATTATGAAAGATGTCTTTTTCGAGGAAACACCACATGAATTACCTCCAATCTAAGGGATTAAATATTAAATTGGTTTCATACCTGGTAATCTGAAGGAAACAAGGGAGCTTCAAAGGCAAATTAATGAGTTGATGGAAAAAGAGTATATGAGAGACAGCATGAGTCCATGTGCAGTTCTCAAAGCAATCCAGAAGATATATTTCTATTACAAATAATTCATCTCTACTATAGATGAGTACACCCTATACTTGCCTTGTTAAGATTTCAGTATAACTATTTTCCAACTTAGTACTGAGAAACAGTATACAGAGATCCCTGAAAACTACTGTTCATCTTCAAACAAAAAACCAACGGACTAGAGATTGAATTAGGTGGTATGTGGCGATGGTTGTCTCTTTATTTCTAGTTCTTTGGTGCTTTAGGTTTGGGTATATTGGCTATAAACTAGGAGATGCGGGCTATTGGCCCTAAGGACAAACTTAGATTCATTGTTTCCTTGGTGTAACAATGCCACATACTTACTCTGACTGATATAACTTCTGGTACGACTACTGGCTAAGCTCCTCTCCTTTATATATGTATATCTAGGATAGAGCTTATTTGGTTTTTGTCTCTTCCTTTTGGAAGGTTATGGTATGGGATAGAGGAAAGTTAGAGGTTGTACTGCCCTCTTTATTTGTTGAGTAAATTCTTTTGGTGCCCATTCCAAGCAAGGGTTAAGATCAGATGCAGTGGAATCTATCGCTGGATGGAGATTTTTCCTTGAGGACTGCTTAGGAGCTAGTGCGGGATTTTAGATCGAAAGATGAGGTTTGCGCTTTTTTCTGGCAGAGATTTATTCTATCCAAAGCATCATTCTTCCTTGGCGACTTTATGAGGCTTCCTAGCTACTGATGATGCTCTCTGCATTCGGGGATTCCATATGGTCTCACAGTGTCTGTGTGGTGGAGCTATCAAGACTGCTCGAGTTAGACAAGTTTGGCTTCATTTTGATCATATGCTTGCCCTTCAATACCCCTACTTTATTTCTCCTCATGCATTGCTCTTCCATTGGAGATGGTGTGCTCTTTCTTAGCGGCATATTTGGGTTCTCTTCCCATGCTATATAATGTGGCATATTTGGAAGGCTCGTAATGCTGTGCGCTTTGATTCTATTAGTTTCCATTTCGACCAAGTTATGTTTAGGATGATATCTAATTTCAGATTGGCTGGACTTGCCTTCAGATTTAAACCAACCCAGTTGAAAGGGATTATGGATACTCAACTCAGGGTAGGCCTATGGATTATAGTTCCAAATATAAAACCTACTAGACTTATTTTTTTTATTGAGATCGCCGCAGCGGGTGGCTAAATTGAGCATGGATGGAAGCTCTCATGGCAACTTGGGGATGTTAGCGTCTGGTGGGATTTTTCGTGATCATTAAGGGTCAATACTTTGCTTTTGGGACTTTTCTAAGGCACCATCAAATTTTATTTACAGAGCTCATGGCTATCTGTGAATGTTTTCTACCCTTGAGGTGGAATTAGATTTTGCTATGGTAGTTTCTTGAATTACATCTCAGTACTCGGTCAGATGAAACTTTACATACCTTATTGATTGAGTTCGAGTTTTGTGTACTTCACAATCGATCATCATTCATCATGTCCTGGGAGAGGCTAATACTACAGCCGATTTCATAGCCAATTAGTCCTGCTCTTATCAAACACAATAGCAGTTCCTTTATTCTAGAGATCTCTCTTTGAAATTAACTGGTATTCTTCAATTTGATGCCCAAGAGATTTCTTACATTATGAGATGACTATCTCGAGAGCTTTCAGTCCAAGATATTGTCTTTATATTGATTTTATTTGCCTTTATTATATTTCCTATATCTTAGAGGTTTTGGCGCACGTCCACATGCCCCACCATATGCACTTCTTTTACTTTAGCTTTAATTGACAAATAGGATCCAGCCTAACCCTCTACTTATTAGTGGTATTTAAAAAAAAAAAAAAACACTTGCACTTATGTAGTTTGGTTTGGATTGAGTTGAGTTTTTTTCTCAACCCATACTTTATGTTGTGACCATCCTTAATCTTATGGTTACTAATAAATGGTTACTAATAAGATTAAAGTTAATATATATAATATTTAAAATTAAATAAGTTCATTATATAATTATCAAAGGTTAATTTTAAATTACCTTTTCATGAATTGACTATTTTTATATTTGAAAACCTTAATTTATCTATTTTGTAAAGTTAAGAAGACAAAAAATTTCATCAACCCACCCCTATTTTTTCCTTATCTTTTGAAAAAAAAAATAGTCAATTCATGGAGGAGTAATTCAAATTTACATCTATCAAACATAACTATTAATCATATTAACTAATTAGTAACTTTAATTGAATGCATTTCAACCGGTTAGTGACCGGTTAATCCAAGCAACTACCCTTTCCCTTATCCTCTCGTGGCTCAATTTTATCATTCATTTCATTACTATTAGTTATAGAAAGCTGTAACATACCAAAACCCTCAACTTTTGAGAATAATTTAAAGAAAATTATAAAATATGTAACTATTTTTTCGGCTTAAGAAAGGATTTTTTTTTTAAATGCTATCAATGTGCACTCTAAAAATTGAGACTTTTTCTCTGGTTATTATGACTTACCTTTGTCAAAAATTTATCAGACTCTATTTTAAATGAATGTGAAGAATGCATTTCCCAATAAATATAGAGATTTTATTGAATAAGTCTTATCAATTACAATGACTTTTTGTTGAAAAAATTTATATTATTTTTTTGAATTATCTGAATTTATTAGGGGTAAAATTTCAAAAAAGCAAAAAATTGAGACGTAAATATATACGAGGATATTTTATAAATTATAAGGATGAGACTATTTGAACTCACCCAACTACTCTGAATTTAAACTCATTTATTAAATAAATTCATCACTTAATTTTAATAGTTTAAGTTTTATTAAACAAACTAACCTAAATATTAAACAAAAAACTAAAATATTGTTCAAATATTGTACACTAAATATAAACAAAACTTACAGTTATTCATTTTGAAGGAAAAATTTTAAATGCAAAATTAAATTACCAAATGTAATTTTTAAAAAAAAAATATTTTTACCCGATAGTTTATTTTTTAATGAAAAGTTGTGCATTTATTTTAATAATATATAGGATTTGACTGTGTATTTTAATAGCATTAAGATTTCTCAATCTTAAGAGCTATTTGTCATGATTTATTTTATTTTACTGCGTCACTTAAGGCTCATGTTCCATTTTGATAATGGTAGTTTGATCATTTCTATCTATACATATAAATATTGGATATAAATATTTTGCCAAAATAATTCTGAACACCTTAAAAAAAAAAATCAAAATGTACAGTTGTAAAAAAATCTTTGTTATGTATTTTATATCCAAACAATTAACTTTCGATTGACTTTTTCAAACGAACAAATTTGAACTCCTAAACATTAATAATAAAAAATGTTAGAATTATTATTCTATATATTTTAGTGTTCGAAATTATAATTTGCTTTAGAGGCATTTTAATATTTAAAAATTATTTTAAACAATTAACTACATATCTAACCCTTGATTTTGAGGCAACTGAAGTTGGACTCCAAACATCTGAATATAGTAAAAAAAAAAAACATTTAGTTTGAATATTACTCAACAAAAATGGAACAAAGACCGCTCAAAGATAACAAATGTTTCACATTTCTTAAATGAAAATGTGAATACTTAAAAATTACTAGAAAAATCAATTATTCTAAGAGTTTCGTCATTAGGGTGTCCTAATATTTTATTCCGCAAAGCATTTATATCATAGATATTAAAAAAAATTGTGATTGCTATAACCCACAACATAGAGATCGATAAATAATTATACGATTATATTTTATTGACTTTCTAATAATTTAAGGGTGTTCAGACCGTAGGATAGCGTATCTTAAGCACCGAGTCGGATCCAAAAATATATATATATATTAACACCAATTAAATATTAATTACAAGTGAATCTCTTTGTAAATATTAAAAAAGAACATAATAAGTTGACATGTCACTTGATGGCAACACGTTTCATGGAAATGCAACCGCCGGGCAGTGAAAAAATTAGTAAACACAAATAAATAAGATTTTGTTATTACAAATAAAATCCAATCCATTGGCAGGACGCAGAGTCCTACGAAACCGTCGGGTCACCGAATCAGTGTCCAAGAAAACAAACAAAGACAAAACAAGAGAGAGATAGAGCTTAAAGAATTGTTAAGCGGTGTGTGTCTTCAAGTGTCGTGCATGCATTTTATGCATCTGTTAACTTTGCATGCATTCTCTCTCATCTCTCTTTCTTTCTTGGTCTTATAACAACAACAACTACCGCGCCGTTACTATTTCCTTTTTCTTCAACTCACTTAGCATAATAAACCCACCACCTTTTACCCTGAGTTGACTCACTTCCTTTGCTTATTTCATTTTTTCAAAGCATATGAATTGGGAGCCTGGTGTTATCATTTCAATAATGGGTTTGTTTTCCTTTTTGAAGATCTGGGTTCGTTGATTCAAACGAGGTATTTTGCATTTTTGCATGTGGGTATCTTAATCAACTTGAATGGGGTTTTAGGGTTTTTTTAAACTTAATTACTTTGTTTCTGTTTTTGGCTTTAGTTGTTAACAGTGTTAATTTGGCGTTAAAAATGGAGCCGAGGATTTGCATGAATTCAAAATGTAGAACGGCTAATACCCATGAATGGAAAAAAGGCTGGCTTTTGCGATCTGGTGTATCTGCTGATCTCTGCTACAATTGCGGGTACTTGTTCTTTTTATCTAATTTTATTTTTGAGAATTTTTTCCTCAAATTGGGAGTCGAAAGTTGAAATATTTTCTTCATTAATGCAATTTTTTAGATTGCAGTTTAATTGTGAAATATAATTAGCAACACTACTGGTTTCTTTTTTTTTTTTTTTTATTTTTAAAAGGGAGGGGTGGGCAAGGCCAATGAAATTTGAACCCCCTCCCCACCCCAAGACTCGAATCTGGGCCTCAACGGGGCTCTAGAACCGAGCATTGCGACCAACCCGACCACGGCCTCCACGGCTCTATAATTAGCAACACTACTGGTTATTGACATATTATAGTCCGCTTAGTTTGATATTTTTGTTTTTGTTTACTTTTTAGATGTTTATAGAATCACCATTGGTCCCTATAATTTTCCCAAATTTAAATCTTCAGTCCCAAGCCACTAATAATGTATTAAAATAGTCTTTTACGTTGGTGTTATTGAATTGATGTGATGCTTTGCAAGTTGAAGAGAGTAGCAAGTTCAAATGCACGCTGCTCTGAGTTTCTAGTTTCTGAGCTATGTGAGCTATCTGGCTTATTAGAAATTCTATTGGACCTTTTTGAGTTTTTGTAATGCATTAAGTTTATAATTTTACAAGTTAAGGCAATGTCTTTTATTAATTTCTTTAACTAATTGACATTCTACTTGTATAGTCTGATTCATCTCTACCTTTAACAAAGAAATATCGCACAACCTTTTTTCTGTTTTTAATAATTATTTAAACTTTTTTTTACCACTTTAGTAGTTTTTTATTTGTTCCTCATATTCTCTTGTATTTGTTCTTTATTGTTTCTTGCCTGGTTTTGGATTGCATGTACTTTAGATCTGTCTATGAGAATTTTGTCTTCTGTAATACATTCCATTTAGAGGAACCCGGTTGGAGGGAATGCAATTTCTGCAACAAGGCAAGTTTACTGTCTAATTAGCTTTGTTAAATTCGTTGTTTCTCCATCTTGAACTTTTCAACTTTAATTGAATCTGTTATACTGTGCCAGCGTCTCCACTGTGGATGTAGAGCCTCAAATTCTTTCCTTGAGCTCTTGGATTATGGGGGAGTTGGGTGTAGGAGCTGTGCAATGAGCCCTCGACTTCATTTGGTAAGTAGAATTCTGATTGTTTACGTTGTAGATGTTATTGTGTAATGTTCAATTACCATGCTGAGTTTGATTAAGTCGTGGTTTGCATGAGTTAAAAAGTTGTAGCCCTTGAATGTAGCTAGTTAATATCATAACAGTTAGTGCCGCCTTCTGTTATGGGCTCTAATAGCAATAACTTGATTTGTGTTGATTATTGCTATGCTTCATCCGTATCTTTGTCAAAGCCATGAAGCTGCATGTGTGATTCAAGCATAGAGTTGCAAATATTATATCTGTAGCCTTGGTGTTAGTCCAGATTTTTTGTGAAACTCTTACGAAGTGATCCCCGGAAAAAAGCCAATGGTGCTTTTCTCCACTCAATTTTGGTTTGTGTCTGTTATTTTTAAGAATTTGAATTAGCAGACTAAGTGATTTGGTTACTAAGCACTTGTTCTTTATACTGCCCCCTATAATTTTCTCCTTGCAGATCCAGAGGGATGAAATTCCTAATGGATTTGGTGCGCTGACAATAAAGGATGCAGATGACATGCAAACTCCTATTTTTGAAAATAGGGTAGTTGGTGATGGCATTGCCGAAGGAAAATTAACACAGTTGTGCAGAATTATGGAGGCTAATGAACCCAGTTTTCTGGCTCCATCTCAGAGGGGAGATCTTGGGCAAGAAAAAAGGGAAGAGGTCATACTTCCATTTGCTGAAGTTGGCGTGGGATTTTCTAGTGCCACTCAACTATCTTTGCAATCATCTAAATTTACCAAGCCAGACAGTAGTAGATCTATTTTAGACGTTAGAGATATGCATGAATCTCTCGCTCAACCATCTTCAAGTATGAGTTTGGGAGTGCCAGCAGGCTGTTCAAATTTTGTACTACCCTTTTCTAATGGGGCTGCCGATGGAAGGGAACCATGCAAAGCACATCCTTCCTTTCAGCAAGGTCAACGGGCTCGCCCAATTTTGCCCAAACCCCCTAAAACTGGCCTTGCCATAAGTTCTGAGACAAATAAAAGTACTGCTTCTCAACTTCGGATTGCAAGACCACCTGCTGAGGGCCGGGGTAAAAATCATTTACTTCCACGATACTGGCCAAGGATTACTGATCAAGAGCTCCAACAACTTTCTGGACAGTATCCGTTTATGTGTCATTTTTTTCATCATAAAGTTCCTCTGTCATAATGGATATCTACTTCATGGACGGCATTTGTATTCCTTTTGTTTGTTGTTTTAACTGTAGTGCTTACCTTAACTTTATTTCTTAAAGCTTGAATTCCACTATTGTGCCACTGTTTGAGAAGATTCTAAGTGCCAGTGATGCTGGTCGAATTGGTCGTTTGGTTCTCCCTAAAGCGTGTGCTGAAGTAGGTTTCAAAGCATAATCATTTTCATTGTTTTGTTTCCACTTTCCCTTCTTCATTTGTATGAACTGGAAACGAATGCAGGCATATTTTCCTCATATTTCTCAATCAGAAGGCGTTCCTTTGAATGTTCAAGACGTGAAAGGAAAAGAGTGGGTGTTTCAGTTCAGATTTTGGCCCAATAACAATAGCAGGATGTATGTTTTAGAGGGTGTAACCCCTTGCATACAATCTATGCAATTACGAGCTGGTGATACTAGTATGATTCATTCCATTCTTATTAGGGATGATATAAAGTAATATCTACACTGATTACTTTATTTTATGTGGTTATATGTTAACATCATGGAAAACGTTGTTTCCATGAACTGATTTGTATTTAAGCCGATTGATAGAGAAAGTTGTGCTGGTGGCAGTTTCTTGAGATTGTAGGAACTATAAATCTGTCTATGGTACATTTTGGATAGAATTGTTTACTTATTTTTCTAACAGAATTGTTTCTTGCTACTATTAATTTTTTTGAATTATATATATATATCTTATTTTTCCATTGACTGTTACATCTCTTTTCTCATATGTTAATTTTGAATTACTTCCCCTTGCAATTTGTTCTGTACAGGTTGCTTAAATTGATTCTCACTTATGGCCATATATCATTCTAGATGTTCAGTAGTTATGTGGGTCTGACACATTTTGTTTATGTCTGTTTTCATCTGTAAATATGTCTAAAATTGTCAAATGCTAGATATTAGTACTAATAGTTGATGTCTAGAATTTATAGGCCTTTATGCCTTTGCCTTCAATTCTTTTTTCTTCTTTTTAATGAATAAAACATTTAGATGCATAGTGTCTTCTTTCGAGATAATTTGCTAGCTTTCTAGTGTTTTCTTACTGTAAGTAATAATGCATCAAATATTCTGTCTCTTACTTTTATCGTTTTGATTGCAGTAACATTTAGTCGGATAGATCCTGGAGGCAAACTTGTAATGGGGTTTCGGAAAGCACCAATCCCTGGAGACATGCAGGTCAAGCTTCATAAGCGTACTTTACCTTTTATGTGCATCTTCTAAAAATATTATAACGTTTGTGTTCTTTTAAGGAAGTCCTGTATAAGTTACACATAGTATATTAACAGGATGCTCAAACGAATGGCTGTCCTGGAGAAAGTTCTCTTTCTGGTGTTACTGAGAATTTGCCTACTGTAAGTGGTTATTCTGGTCATTTCCAAACGCTAAAAGGAAGCAAGGACCCTCACACAAATGCTCTGTCAGAACATTTGAGTTTAGCTGAAGGGGTTAATGGTTGGCATAAAAGTGAGAACCATGGACAGAAGACAAATGAGAATTCACTGCAGAAATCTGTGCTGGGCACTGAGAAGAGGACTCGAAATATTGGGACCAAAAGTAAGAGGCTGTTGATGCTCAGCGAAGAAGCTATGGAGCTCAGACTTACATGGGAAGAAGCACAAGATTTACTTCGACCATCCCCAAGTGCCCAACCAAACATTGTTACTATTGAGGACCATGAATTTGAAGAGTATGATGTATGTATTAGTCTTTGATTTTGTTTGTTTATGACTATTGATGTACGATATCATTTTCCAACAGATTCAAGCTGTTGAATTTTAAGTTTCACTTTTTCATGGCTGAATATCTAACCAATGTTTTTTGTGTAATTAGGAGCCCCCAGTTTTTGGAAAGAGGACTGTATTCGCTGCCAGGCCATCTGGGTAAGGACTCAATGATATGTTGCTTTTATTTGTCAATTACCTATCTGGAATAGAAGAAATTTTGATGGGTGGAAGTAAACTATTTTATATTTTCTCACTGGATCACATTAGTGTTTTGACTGAAGGACCACGCTTCACCCAAGTTTGTATTGAATGCCATCTGAATGTTTGAGACTTTTGGTAGAATATGTTGTCTGAAGAATATTTGTGTCTAGGTCCTTTATCCAAAATTTCTGAGTTTTCAAATGGCTACGACATGGTAGTGCTTTATACAATTTTGGTCTGCAGTAGAGTGGGCCCTAACTGCTTTGACTCTGTCACCCCTTTCTTATGTAACTATTAAAAGTTAGGACAACGAAGGTGAGAACTTGTGACTTCAGGGCTAATGTGGTCATCCTTAGTTTATCCTCATTTTCCATTGCATGTGTCTTCATTGTTCATTTCCCTCGAACCTTGCATATGATGAAGGAAGAATGACATGGCTCCAAGAGGGGACAATATGTTGCCACTATGGTAAAAGGCTTTCCTTTGAAGTCCCTTTCTCCTTCCTGGTAAAGCACATCTTGCAGTCCATTTTATGCTATATATATTCATCTTGTGCTGAATAGTCAAGAACTTTGTGTAGGGAACAAGAACAATGGGCTCAGTGTGATGATTGCTTCAAATGGCGAAAATTGCCTACAGATGCTCTTCTCCCTCCAAAGTGGACATGTTCGGATAATGTTTGGGATTCAATCAGGTGCAACATGCTTCTGTAATTTCCTTTTTCGTCAAAATGTTTTATATGCATGAGTCGAAGGTTGGTCTGTTACTTATGCTCCTGTGGTTTATGATGTGCTCCTAGGTGTTCATGTTTTGCAGCAGAGGAGATGATTCAGAAAGATTTGGTGAATCTTCTCAGAGTGGGAAGAGGTATGAGTCAAGCGTCTGTCTTTTTTATTCCAGCACAAGTTCTATAGGCAATGACTAGCTCAGAGGATAGCATTAGAAATTAGAGTGATAAAGAAGTATTTCTGATAGCAATGATTTTGATAAATATTTCATTTTGTCAGACTTGCTGCTTGTGAGTAAAACCTTTGGATATGAAAGACGGAATTCTATAGCCCATGATAGGATCAGAGAAGGGCATGAGAAATTAGAGTAATATTGCATTATTTCTGATAGAAATTGTGACGATAGATAATTCTTTTAGTCAAACTTAATGCACATGAGAAAAATCTCTGGGTATAACAGTTCAATCAGTTTAATAGCATGCCTTAATATGTGGTGCATGCATGTGTTCCTAGGATTTGTTCGTTAAGGTGGATATGGTTAGTGTTACATTTGGATGCTCATAGATGTGTATGAATTCGTGTGGCTCAGAGTTCATTGAACTGTCTACATATAAGGATTGTTTGTACTACTGAGGGGCCATACTGCTTAAATTTTACTTCCAGTGCAAATTGCCTGGTAATCTTATGAAATGTCACTTGCTTACTGTGTGTCATGGGAAACCCTGTGTGACATGGCAAAGACTTTCCACATGCTTCCTTTTATCTTTCTTTGTACATATTGTCCAGATTCCAAGAAGCGTAAAATAGTAGAAAGCCAAAGGCCAGCCCGACAAAACGAGCCTTCTGGCTTAGATGCTCTAGCTACAGCTGCAGTTCTAGGAGACGATGCAGGTGACTCGGTTGAGCCTTCTTCAGTTGGAGCCATTACCACTAGACATCCTCGGCATCGCCCTGGCTGCACTTGCATTGTATGCATTCAGCCTCCGAGTGGCAAGGGAAAACACAAACCCACTTGCACATGCAATGTGTGCATGACTGTAAAACGCCGTTTTAAAACCCTCATGCTGCGGAAAAAGAGACGTCAATCAGAGCGTGAAGTTGTGGAGGCTGCCCAGAAGAACCACAATGACCAGAAGGGTGACTCAGAAATGAATGGTTCGGTGAAACAAGAATCAATGCTTACGAGTCATACCGATAACGAAATAAGCCCAACAAAAAGTCAAGCTGATGTGGCTGAGAACAGCAGCGCACAGATAGACCTAGACCTGAATTGTTATCCCAATCGTGAGGACATGCAACCTGAAGAGTCAAGAGTGAGTATTATGACCCTCGACCGAGCGGCCGGCATGCCATTAGAGAATTGTCATCCAAATGGGTTGGCAAGACTGAGCTCATGTATGCTTCACCAAGTTAATGGGGATAATGAGAGACTTTTGTCTGATGAAGGGTTCTTAGCATCTGTTGGTTGGGGGCGTGATCAGGAGCCAAATTTAGACTGATACGTCCTTTTACATAAATATTTTGTTTGTTTATTTATTTTATTTTTGAGTTCTCAAAGATTTTTTTTTTTTCACTTTTCATCTCAACCATACCACCAAAGGTTAATTTTGTTTTCCATGGTGCACACATCTCCCATCTGCAAAGTTACTTTTTTTAGTTGAACCAAATTTTTTTGCTATACGTTTGTAGTTGAGAAATGGTATATCATATTAAATGAAAAAAAAAAACTAATACGTCGAGTATCTTCACATACAAATTATGTATTTAATTATGCAAAATATATAGTGGAAAATGATCAGATGAAATTTTACTTGCGATTTTTTAGATGCATAGCGTCTAGTGGTAGAATTCTTTCACCTGATAATCAGTCACTAAATCATTACTCACACCCACTAAATCAAAATCATTACTCATGTATAATGTAACGATTTTTTATGTCATGACTATACAGAAGACACGAGTGTGCCTATAAAGGATTAAGTTGCATTAGTTTATGACTAAGCTCACTTGGAATGCCCGGAACATAGTGAAATAAGCTTCCTTATAAAAAACTCATGTTTCGAGTTATTTATGTCTGTGCTCGATGGTCCTCTCTGCTACCTCTCTTTCCAACCAAATTAAAAACATACTCAATCTCTACCATAGAAAAGTTCTAAGAAATTCTTCCAAAAAAGTGGTCTTAGAGACTTTTTCTTCTTGAGAGTGGTATGATATTAGGATAACCCTAGAGTCAGATCTAGTATAGAGAAAACCTTACAATCATGGCATCTTCATCTTCTATTCCGAGTTCTTCCATTCCTTGTACTTTGTCTCAAGATCTTACTCATGCTTCTCTTCCTTCTACTCTTACTCTTCCTAAATCCTGCACCAAGCACTTGTCTTCTAAAATAGAACACTTAGTAGAGTATTCTTATATTCTAGAGTCTGTCCAGATCTCCGAATCCATCTTCTCATCAATCCTTACCAGCTCTACAAGAAAAAATCTTCATTCAACATTAAAACCTTGATCTCCACAAAAGACCAAGTCCTACAAAATATGTCAAATCTTTAAAACTTGATCAGTGTACTGTTCAGTCTACTTTGGCTGAACATTATGTCATCCTTGAAATCCCTTCTGAACTTATTGTCAGTTGGAAAAGAGAAGGTTTCACGGACGAAAATGATTACCAGTAATTGCCAGATTAACCTTGCTTGACACAAGATTCAAAGAATACCAACACCCTGCGATTGGTACCATTCTTAGTTCTTACAACCTTGCAAGCCGGTAGTGTTCTTCTTACTTTTTAACCAAATTTCAATCTATCTCTTCATACTCCCAATGTTCCAACAACCTTAAAAGTCCATATTCAAATCCATGGAGTAGAAAAAATAGCCACAACTGAAATAGCAATGTTGATACGAATCCCGCCAAGAATTGACGAGACCCTAATCAAATTAGGCTCCAAGATCGTTTCTAATTTTAGGAATTGAATGGAACCGCGATCCGTTACTTAATAAAGCAAGAACCTTGGTATGTGAGGACACCACAATCAGCTATGAATGATCTAATTGAAAAGTTAAGGGTTGAACGCCATAGAAAATCCGATAAGTTCAAAGAGTTCATTTAAGAACTAAAGAGAATTATACTCTCAAGTAAATTGCATGAAAAACTTCTTTCTCTTTTATTAAATGTGAATATATATATAGGTTATAAGAAATCCTAAGTGAAACAAATCCTAATTTGTACTTGAACTTTCAAGGTTGTTGGGACATTTAGATCATGGAGAGAGAGGTTAAAATTCGGGTCGAAGGTGAGAAGTACACTACTGGCTTGGAGTGTGGTTAAGATCGTACCAATTACAGCATGTTGGTACTCCTTAAACCCGGTGTCAAGCAAGGCAAAACGGGCTATGATTGGTAAGCCTTTTCAGCCATGCAAGGTGAGGATAAGGCGAACTACGCCTATGTGAATATTGGTAATCCTAAATAAATAAGAATCTAATATAATAAAAAGTAAAGAATCCTTAATAAATTAGGATCTTAATCTAATTAAAAAAAAAAAGAAAGTATTTAGATGACTAAATGAAAATCAAAATAGCTGATTTGTTGCCTCTTTTAAAAATGAAAGCACTATCTAAAGAGATAATGGTGTATCTTTCATCCTTAATGTACCGATTTCATAGATTTGATTGCTTATAAAATTCAAGAGCTTGAATTACGCATTTATTGGTCTGAATAATAGGACAATCGTTAGGCACCAAATCTAGTCTAAAGAAGAGTCTTCATAGTCATGGAACCCTCTTCATCTACTCCAAGTTCTTCATCTTAACCATTAGTTCCTATCTCTTTATCTTCTACTATGACCCTTCCTAAATCCTGTACTAAGCACTTGTCCTCTAAGATAGAAAACCTAGTATAATATTCGTATATTCCAGAGTCTGCCTAGATTGCTGAATCCAATTTTCCTCTTGTTAGTCCTTTCCTAACTGTGTCATTTGGACCAAAGTTATAGGTTCAACTCTCCCAGATAAAGATTTGCTTATTGGTTTTGATCTCCTTCACTTGGGTATCCGGTACAAACACATGTTCCTACCTTATACAGATACCCTCAAAATACATTCTCTTGAAACCATCCCTTCAGATTACACACAGTTCAGACAACAGATGTTACCATTCTGTCCTGAAACCCATAGCCAGTTCACACACCACAGTCTTTTATGGAAAAACACAGAGTTCTTTGTTAAGCTTCCTTTTAAGCTTAATGAGGATATCAATCCTACTAAGGCCACTCATCCAGGTATGACACCTGCTGACCTCAAGCTAGCACAAGAAGAATGCAGCCAGCTCATGGCTCAAGGCCTCATCGAGCCCACAAAGTCAGAGTGGGCTTGTCAAGCTTTTTATGTAGAAAAAAGGTCAGAAATAGTTCGTGGAAAGAAGCGGCTCGTGATTGACTATCTGGCGGGGGAGTAGTGTAGTGAATGATAAGCTCCTATCCCACATCGCTTGGGTGCGCTGGGGTCAGCCAGTTACAAAAAGTTCTCTGTTAGTATTAAAACTCTCCTTAGACGTGATCGACCTAGTCCTAGAGAATATGTCCAGTCTTCTTCTCTAGATCAACATCATCTTCAGTCCGCTTCTACAAAATAATATGTCACTCTAGAAATTCCTCTTAAGTTTGTAGCCAATTGGAAAAGAGAAGGTTTCACCCATATCCACATAGGCACAGTTCGTCTTATCCTCACCTTACATGGCCGCAAAGGCTTACTAGTTACAGCCCGACTTACTTTGCTTGATACCCGATTTAAAGAGTATACCATCTTGACTACTCTCCAAGCCGGCAGTGTCCTACTCACTTTCTATCCAAATTTCAACCTTTCTCTTCATGATCCAAATGTCCCAACAACCTTGAAAGTTTAGGTTCAGATACAAGGTGCTGAACAAATTACCAGTGCTAAAATAGCCACAATACATCACCAAATGGTGTACCATTTACAGAACCATGCCATGGACTTACCAAATCCCAACTACTCCTCTGATACAGTCATGATATTGGCTGATTCAGAAACCTCACCAACTATTGTCCAAATCCCAAAACAAATTACCAAAGCTGAACTTACAAAGCTCATGCCACTTGAGTGGATAACCAATTATGAGCTTTTACACCAAAACTCCCAGCCAATCCAGACTTCAGATGCACTATTCCAGAAACGGTCTAATGGCACAGTCAGTATGCGTTTCCAGGAGCCCTCTACAAAAGCTCCCAGAGTCTCATTCTCTTACAGTGCAATGATCCAACCTGTTTCCACAGTTCAAGAAGATCTGTCGATCCACAGCTTCACATCTGAAGGCACGCTAGTCTATCCTACAAAAATATATGGCCATTTCCTTTGGGATGCACCAGGCAGCAACATGTGTGATCCAGATTGTCCCTGTCGAGATGAATCTGATTCTGACGATGATGAGCACCTACGCAGAAGGCGGCGTAGAAAGTCAAAGTTCACACTTCCTCTTTCCCGATGCAAGCCTCAACACATCCTTCCTCCGGATCATCCAGATTCGATGGAACCACTTCCCATCTACAAGAAAGCCTTGCATATGCTGCAGGAAAAAGATGCTCTTCCCAAGAGACCAACGAAGCCTGCACCTGTTATCAGATCCTCCTTGATGATGTCTTCTTAAGGATCTTACTAAGATCAATTTCCTCCATTGGAGAAACAGACAGATCCACAGACTAAGGTTGTCACCAAACCTTACGTCTCTTTACCAATCACCTCAACAGGTCAACTGGAAGAACCTAGACCATTCGAAACTGTTCTAAACTGGCAAACCCAGAACGCCAAGGTACAGAATCAAGTTTTAGAAAGGATTGATGTCAAAGTAGATCTTGTAGCCAATCAAGTCCGAGTCAACTCAACTAAAGTCAACAACCTGTCTTCCCAATTGGACAGGATGTACGCAGACTTGAAGGCCATAATTGCCCAGCTCGATGCAGATCTACATCAGATGCTCAGAGATCGAGTCTATGGTCCTGAGTTTAATCACAAGGAAGCATAGATCAGGAGATTGAAAGCAGAATTAGCCCGGATATACCAATAGCCATTATTGTTTGGTCCGTCCTCGCAATTACCATCTTCAGCCTCATACTACAACACAGATCCTTTCTTCGCACCTCCGCAAAGGAAACCGTATGATTATGGTCAATTATTTGGCCATTCCCATCTTCACTGGCGACAACCAGAACCTGCACTGATACCTCCACCAAGAAAACCCAAAGCCAAATCTCCTCCACAACCACCAAAAAGAACCCATACCGGTGTCTCGTTCAGAGAGCCGACCTCTGAGTCTTTGCCTAGATTCACACTTGAACCACCTCTTAGGTCAAAAGACAAAGCACCTATGGAGCCAATACCATCTCCACAACAAACTATACCACCGCCTGTACAACCACTAGTACAGTCTCCAACACAGACATCCCAGCCTTACCATCAGTACTCCTCATAGCAAGTACCTGTACAGAGTTACCATGACTCTGTGTCAACTGATTCTTCAGGCTCATCCTCAGAACCTGAAGAGTGCACTCTATAGTCCTCTACACCAACAGAATCCTTTAACTCAATACCAAAAAATTAATTTCTCACTGAAATAAGCAATTGGTCGTCCCTCTTGCATAAGAATAGCTCCTATGCCACCTGAAGCATCACATTCAATTTCAAACATTTTGTTAAAGTTAGGCAAGGATGATAAAGGGGCTTTGGTTAACTTTTCTTTGATGATTTGGAAAGCCTTCTCTTGCTCTTCTCCCTACTTGAATCCAATGTTTTTCTTGATTATTTCAGTAAGCAGTGCGGCCAATGTACTAAAGTCTTTCACAAACCGCCGATAGAAACTAGCAAGTCCGTGGAAGCTTCTCACGTTGCTTACACTTGTAGGACTTGGCCATTCTTGGATTGCACGTACCTTCTCTTCATCAACCTGTATACCTTACAATAATCATAGAAACACAAGTTTATCGGTGCAAGAGGTACATTTCTTCAAATTAGCAAATAACTTTTCACATGACTCATAAGTCTCATAGAATTACTCGGAGCATTAGTCAAACCAAAAGGTATAACTAACCATTCATACAAACCATATTTTGTTTTAAAGGCAGTTTTCCACTCATCTCTTTTTTTCATTCTAATTTGATGATATCCACTATTAGATCAATTTTAGAAAATATACAAGAACCATGCAATTCATCAAGCATATCATCTAGCCTAGGAATGGGATGTCGATACTTTACCATTATGTTGTTGATGGTCAACGCACATCCTCCATGTCCCATCTTTCTTAGAAACTAGCTTTGTTGATGGTCAATGCACATGGACTAATGCTTTCTCTCACGTGGCCTTTTTCCATCAGCTCATTAACTTGCCTTTAAAGCTCCTTTGTTTCCTCCGGGTTACTCCTATAGGCAGACACGAAAGTAATTTGATGCTCGATCCCTCCAATTGGAGGTAATCCATGTGGTGTTTCCTCGGGAAAGATATCCTCAATATAAGATTAAGCTCGTTAGTGTTCAAAAATGCTTCTTTGTACATAAGTACAATCATTGGCTGATTTGAAAACAATGCTCTTTTTATCGTACTTGCTCTTGCATAAAAATTCTATTGTTTTCTCTCTAATTTTCTCTCAATTACCTCAATTTTCTTTTCTTTTTCTCTCTCTTTTTGCTCGGTATCTCTCTGATTTTTATTTTCTTTTTCTTTAACTCACTCTTTTTTATAAACCTGTTTCGGGGTTAATAGGGCAAGAGTGATCTTGTGTTGATTAAACTCAAACGAGTACTTGTTGGTACTTTATCTTCATATTTACCGATCTTAAAAGACATTAGTACTTGTTTGTTCACTTTCAGCTCGCCACTGTCATTCAACCACTTCCAAAGATCTAGTCCCTATTTGTCCACCTCAAAGATGCTAGGGTCTTCTCCAAATTTGACCTCAAAGCCAGGTTTTGGCAACTCGGTATTCATCCAAAAGATGTTGTTTGTATAGGGATGCCCTAACTTCTCCACCATGATAGTACTAGCAACATTGGTAATACTTACCCCATCAATAATCATACTACATACTTTTTCCTAAACATAGTACCTAGTATAAAAGATTTTTTCTGTTGAACTTCTTAATCTTTTTTTACTTGTACACTTAAAGCTCTATTAGCTACTAAAGTTAATTCATTAGGAACTGCATACTCTTCATCTTCAACATCCTCCAATGGTGGCATCTCATTTTCTTCTGCCTCATCGTTTACAATCTCACCATTATCTTGTAATACCATAATTCTCTTATTCACACATTCACTGGCTATATGTCCCCTGCCATGACATTTAAAACACTTAATATCACGATTCCTAATAGTAGGTGTCAAATGAGGGCTCGAATCTTGCTTTAGGTGCAGTATAGCTCGATGGCTTCCATGGAGTGAAACTCAAGCTTGGGGTTGTACGGGTGTTACCCCTCCTCTTGAGTTGCTGTTCAATCTTGATGGCCCGGTGGACCATCTCCTCAATCTCCACATAATGTTGCAACTCAAGCATATTTGCAATCTCCCGGTTAAGGCCATTCAAGAATTGTGATGGAAGATTCTCTATCTTCCTTCACATTTACTCTAATCATGAAAACCTCCATTTCTTTGTAGTAATCCCCCATTCTTCGGTTACATTGGGTAAGACTTTACAGTTTTTTGTACAAGCCTCGGTAGTAGTGGCTAGGAACAAATCGAATTCTCATCAATGTCTTCATTTCATTTCATGTTTCAACAGGGCGTTCTCCATTTCGTCTCGTAGTTATAACAAGTTGATCCCACCAAGTAATAGCATAATCAGAAAACTCAATCACAGCCAATTTTACCTTTTTTGCCTCAGAATAGTTGTAGCATTCAAATATAAACTCCATCTTCTTATCCCATTCAAGGTATGCTTCAAGATCAATTTTTCCTTGAAAAGATGGAATTTTCACCTTGATGCCTAGCTCTTCTATGATTACCTACTGAATAGTGAATCCTCCCTTTCACTCCCCATAATAGTCATCAACCACTTTTCTAGCTGGAAATCTCTCCCTTATATGTGCTTGGGTAACGCGTTGCGGTTGCTGTGCACGTGCGTTCTCTACTTGATCCATCAAGGCTTGAATGAAATTTTTGAATAGTTGATCCTTTACATTTGTGCTTTGTTTTTCGTCTTTTGATAGAGAGCATATAGGCTGAAAAGCATATTTAAAGCATATTCAATGTGAAAGAAAATATCCGCATATTAGAATTGAGTCATATTTGATATTTAGACATAAATCAAACAATCCTTAAGAAATAATATCACTTCTTTCTCAATTTCACTTGCGTTTCACACAAATTTATTGCCTTTTACCCTCTAATGCGGGTCTAAGAGGGATCTTTCTTTTTGAAAAAGCAATAGGATTTTTTAGGTCGAGAGTGGGTTCTGTGTTTGGTTCTCTTGGATGGGTAGGCTTTGTAATGATGTTTCTTTTTTGTAGGGCAGACACAAGTCTTGTCATCAGTACATTTGATGGCAAGATGAGGTTTTTTACAAGCTTTTTGCCTTTTTCCACTCGTAATATTTATCTCTTAGTTCTTATAAAACTAATCAAACCAATATCAAGATTCCAGCAGCAATTCAAAAAGATTATATCAAAGAGATTTGGGTTTTAAGGGCGAGAACACAACAAACACATATGAGTAGGATTTGGAAGCACAAAATAATAATATTTTGGGAATAAGTTTTCACACAATGAAAAAATTAGACTTGGAATAAATTTTCACACAAAATAATAATTTTCACACAATAATAGAAATTGAAAGATTTTTTCACTGTTTTTTTGCTTTGCTCTTTTTTTTAACACTGAATAACTGAAAATTGAAGGAATTTATGGTAAGGAATTGGGAAAATTTTATGGATTTAAGGAAATAAATCACAATGATGCAAAATTAATAAACCTAAATACTGTTCATGTGATACTGTTCATACTACACTGTTCATATTGCCCTGTTCCCCATTTTTTTTTAATTGAAATAATCAAGACACAAAAATTAAATAAGTATAGGAAAAACCTGATTAGAAGCTTGGCTTTCATACTAACTGATACGCACCCCGCAAAAAACTGACGAGACCTTAATCAAATTAGGCTCTAAGATCGTTTCTAATTTCAGGAATAGAATGGAACTGCGACCCGTTGCTTAATAAAGCAAGAACCTTGGTATGTGAGGACTCCACAATCAGCTATGGATGGTCTGATTGATAAGTCAAGGGTTGAAACGAAAAATCCAATAAGTTCAAAGATTTCTTTTAAGAACTAAAAAGATTTATACTTTCAAGTAAATTGCATGAAAAACTTCCTCTTTCTCTCTTATTGAATGCAAATATATTTATAAGTTACAAGATATCCTAATAAAAAACAAATTCCTAATTCAATTGAAATAAGAAAAGAATCCTAAATACATGAGAATCCTAATCTAATAAAAAAAAAGGAAAGTATTGTTAATAAATCAGGATCTTAATCTAATAAATAGGAAAGAATCCTAAGTGACTAAATAAAAATCAAAATAGCTGATTTGTTGCCTCTTTTAAAAATGGTATGAAATCAGCGCATTAAGGATAAAAGATATGCTATTATTTTTTCAGATAGTGTTTCTATTTTTCAAAGAGGCAACAAATTAGCTATTTCCATTTTATTCAGTCATTTAAGGTATTTTTCTTTTTATTAGATTACGATTCTAATTTATTCAAGATTCTTTCCTTATTTGATTAGATTGAGATTGTAATTTGATTTTGGATTTTATATCACGACTTATGGTAGGAAATATCTAGAGGCATTATGGCCAAGCTTTTTCCATCAGCTGCTCTGAAATGTTCCTTATGTTTTTCCCATAAGTGAGAAGGTAAAATAGGAGATTTTTTTACGGAGCGCGATTGGTTTTTAAAATCGCTTCCGGCTCTAGGCCTTTTACTCGTTAGTCCCGGCAACGCCCCCAGACGGCGTATTTTTTGTTCTAAGCATTCAACCTCTAAAATAGAAAACCTTGTCGAATATTCGTATATTCCAGAGTCTGCCCAGATTGCTGAGTCAAGTTTTCCTCTTTTTATAAGAAACAATCCTCTGTTAGTATTAAAACCCTTCTTAGACGTGATCGTCCTAGTCCTCGTGAATATGTCCAGTCGTCAGCTCTAGATCAACATCATCTTCAGTCTACCTCTGCTGAACAGTATGTTACCCTAGAAATCCCTTCTGAGTTTATAGCCAATTGGAAAAGAGAAGGTTTCACCCACATCCATATAGGCGCAGTACGCCTTATCCTTACCTTGCATGGCCGTAAAGGCTTACCTGTCACAGCCAGACTTGCCTTGCTTGATACCCGTTTCAAAGAGTACCAACATGCCGTTATTGGTACCATCCTGACCACACTTCAAGCCGGTAGTGTTCTGCTTACCTTTTACCCGAATTTCAACCTGTCTCTCCATGATCCAAACGTTCCAACAACCCTAAAAGTTCAAGATTTATTGGTTCTTTACGACATTGGTATCATACTTTGGGTGAATACAGACAGTTCCAACAACCCTTCTTAGACGTGATCGTCCTAGTCCTCGTGAATATGTCCAGTCGTCAGCTTTAGATCAACATCATCTTCAGTCTACCTCTGCTGAACAGTATGTTACTCTAGAAATCCCTTCTGAGTTTGTAGCCAATTGGAAAAGAGAAGGTTTCACCCACATCCATATAGGCGCAGTACGCCTTATCCTTACCTTGCATGGCCGTAAAGGCTTACCTGTCACAGCCAGACTTGCCTTGCTTGATTCCCGTTTCAAAGAGTACCAACATGCCGTTATTGGTCCTAAAGAACAAACATCCTTTTCAGAAAGCATGCAAAAAACCCAATCTTGCCATCAAGTGCAACGATGACAAGACATGTGTCTGCCCAACCAAGAAGAAGCATCATTACAAATCTTATCCTGCCAGAAGATCCAAACACAGAACCCACTCTCGACCTCACTGTTGAGCTCCCACCAGAACCCTCACAGTACGTGGATCATTCTCCACCAGAGACCTATCCAACTCTCTCAGGTCTCCCACCATCACCATCCACCAGTTGCCACCTCATGGATGAAGTTGACAGCGACATTGACAACCTCTCACCGTCTCACAGCTTTTAAAAAAGTCACTTTAAATAAGACAAGCGTGATTCCCGCCTTTGACAAGCGTGATTTCCGCATTTACCTGTCAGTGCAACATTACTTTTCAGAGATGATAGGGGTCCTGTCCTATCTTTCTCTATCATCGTGTTATGTCGCTTTTACTGTTAACAAGAATGACAGGGGTCCTGTCCTGTCTTCTTTGTTTGTTAGCTTGTAACCTTTCCTATAAATTGAGAGTTTATTCTCAGTTATCGAGGAGAAGAACGAACAAGAAGAACCACAGTTTGAAATAAAAAAATCTTTTCAAATATTCATGGCTTAAGTTTACTCTTTCTCTTCTCTAGAACAACTTAGGTTTCCAAACAAAAGGATTATCATATCGTCTGTTCATACTCTTCCAACTGCACTTGCCTTTGAAAAAAGGATCATGTGCATCAGAACGATCAAACCTAAAGTCACTATCGAAGTCCAACCTACAAAACACTGTTCATCCTCTTTGTCAGCCTGAAGGGCTAGTCCTTGGGTGGTATGTGTCTACAGGTTAGGTCAATATAGTGATACTAGGCAAACGAGACATCCATGCTGTTTTCATCATTCACCGTCCCTACTTCCAACATCCAATCACTAACAGTTTCTGGACTCAAGACCAAGCATACTTATGGCGATCTTTCCCTGATCCATTTCCTCTCCAACATGATCCTACTGTTCTCCGTGAGCTCAAAAAGTTCCTGCTTATCCCTCGGACCAAAGCATGATCTTATCCCCTTCCAGTCTCAAGACGGCTCCACCAAAGGCATCCTCCTCAAAGATGCTAGGCCAGACTACACTCACGTCATGTTTCAGGATTCCCAGGATCTTGACGAAGACTTTGCTTCCCTGGAGTCCATACAGCCCGAGCTGTTCATCAACTCCACGTGTGTCCAACCCTGCCAACCACCTACTGCCACAGGCTCATGCTCCTACACTGTTGAGCTCCCACCAGAACCCTCACAGCACGTGGATCATTCTCCACCAGAGACCTATCAAGATTTGGATTATCATTATCAACGCATGTCCAAACTGTTCTATCAGTTGAAAGGTTTTAATGATCCGAATCTAAAGCATATTTTTATGGCTTCTCTTCCAAAAGAATTACATCCAGAGATGCAAAGGCAGCTTACAGCCAGTCAACTTGCCATTGACAATCTCTCTCTCGGCAAGCTATATCAGCTAGCCATTGGCAGTCTTGAAAAGCTATGTGAACAGAAGGAATTCTTTACAGAACTCCTGAAGAACAAACATCCTTTTCAGAAAGCATGCAAAAAACCCAATCTTGCCATCAAGTGCAACGATGACAAGACATGTGTCTGCCCAACCAAGAAGAAGCATCATTACAAATCTTATCCTGCCAGAAGATCCAAACACAGAACCCACTCTCGACCTAAAAAACCCTACCGATTTTTCAAAAAAAACGATTCCTCTCAGACCCGCAGTCATAAAAGTTCCAGATGTTTTCTCTGTAAAAAGAAAGGCCACTATGCTCGGAACTGTCCAAATAAGCTAGCTCAAGCTGTCAGGCTTATCCACCACCTGGAGTCTACTCAAATGCTATCAGATACAGATGACGTGGAATCTGTATTCTCTGAACAAGCCACATCAGATGATGACACAGCATTTGTCTTAGCCACATCAGACAATGATCCAGATGGTGTTTCTATCATCAACACAGTTCAACAGCTCAGTGCTCAAGCATCCTCTCCAACCATTCCATCCTTGAAAATCCATTTGGTCCCATCCAAGTTTGACAGACCAATCTCAGTCATTGGTTTCATTGATACGGGATCACAGAGATCAATGCTTAACCCAGCTATCCTTCCTTCCTCAGCATGGGAAAAGCATACGGAGTTATTCAAAGCTGCTAATGGAGAATTATTTCAGACCAGTATGATTACCAACAAACCAATAGGGATACAGTTCTTTCCTAACTGTGTCATTTGTACCAAAGTTATCGGTTCAACTGTCCCAAATAAAGACTTGCTTATTGGTTTTGATATCCTTCACCTGGTTAAAAAGCTCCAGATTACAGTTAATGGTATCCAGTATAAACACATGTTCCTACTTTATACAGATACCCTCAAAATACATTCCCTTGAAAACATCCCTTCAGACTACACACAGTTCAAACAACAAATGTTACCATTCTGTCCTGAAACCCATAGCCAGTTCACACACCACAGTCCTTTATGGAAAAACCCAGAGTTCTTTGTTAAGCTTCCTTTTAAGCTTAATGAAGATATTAATCCTACCAAGGCTACTCATCCAGGTATGACACCTGCTGACCTCAAGATCGCACAAGAAGAATGCAACCAGCTCATGGCTCAATGTTTGTGGAAAGAAATACTTTGTGGAAAGAAACGACTTGTCATTGATTACCAACCACTCAATGTTTTCCTACGACGAGATAAGTTTCCACTTCCAAAGATCTAGTCATTATTTGTCCACCTTAAAGATTACACATGTTCCTACCCTATACAGATACCCTCAAAATACATTCTCTTGAAACCATCCCTTCAGCCTATGCACAGTTCAGACAACAGATGTCACCATTCTGCTCGGTATCCATCCAGCAGATAGATCTAAAACTGCATTTTGCATTCCCAATGCACACTATCAGTGGACAGTTATGCCCTTTGGACTTAAAGTTGCTCCATCCATTTTCCAGAAGGCCATGATACGGATCTTTGAACCTATTCTTTCACATGCCTTAATTTACATTGATGATATTTTGCTTTTCAGCAAAGACCATCACATCAAGATCTACTTTCCCGCTTTCTCAAGATCATAGCAGATTATGGCATTACGCTTTCCGCAAAGAAAAGTGTTGTCAGCTAGTCATCCATCGACTTTCTTGATATGATGATCACAAACGGACAATACCAGCCAGGACCACATATTGCTAAAGAGCTCCTCAACTTTCCAGATGTCCACCTTTCAAGAAAGCAGATCCAGCAGTTTCTTGGCATTATTAATTATTTGCGAGACTTTATCCCAAAAGTTTCTATTCCCCACCATGGGGTCCATGTCAGACAGCAGCAGTATAGCAGCTCAAGCTCGTGGCTCAGCAGCCACCACCACTCCAGATACCAACAGATGGTCAGAGAATCCTCCAGACCGACGCAAGCGACGAATTTTGGGGTGCTATCCTCCTCGAGAAACATGGTGCTTCAGAAGATTCGTGGTCACGCCAGTGAGTCGGTTCAAAGAATCCGAAAAGCATTATCACGTGGTCTACAAAGAAATCCTTGCAATCAAATATGGTATCCGAAATTTGAGTTCCATCCGATTGGACATAATTTCCTTGTCCGATTAGATAATTCCGCATTTCCCAATATTTTAAATCTTAAAAATAAGTCTCTCCCTAATAGTCAGTTACTTCGTCTTAAACAGTGGTTTTCCAAGTACAGTTTTTCCGTTCACCATATAAAAGGAGACAAGAACCTTGTCCCTGACCTCCTCACCAGACCTCCTTCAAAGATCTCCTCAGTGTCAGTTGTTCCGTTAATCTATCTCATGACGTCTCTTCCTAATTCAGCTCAGACTAAGATGTCCTTCCCTCTCCATCTTCATTTTCTCAGTGCCTCCCAAATTCGAGATTTCGCTAAGAAATTCCTGTTTCGATATTTTATGAATATTTACCACCTCCAGCATTTTAGAGCCACTAGTTGTCATCCAGACCACCTGTTTCTCACTGGTTTCTCCATTGACCCTTCCAGACCACTTATGGAAGATGAGTTATGGTATGTTTGGTGTCTTTCTCTCCTGTATGCTACCAAGTTAGTCATACCCGTATTCCCTACTCTACAGTGTCTTCTTGACCCTGAGTCATCGTCCTCTCTCCTTTGGACTCTCTTAGAGTGGTCCTGATTCGATGGAACCACTACCCATTTACAAGAAAGCCTTGCACATGTTGCATGAAGAAGATGATCTTCCCAAAGACCAAAGAAACCTGCTCCTGTTATCAGATCATCTTTGATGATGTCTTCTCAAAGATCCTATCAAGATCAATTTCCTTCACTGGAGAAGCAGACAAACTCTCAGACTAAGGTTGTCACCAAACCTTATGTCTCTTCACCAATAACTCCAACCGGTCAGCTTGAAGAGCCCAGATGGTCAACTCTTTGGCCATTCCCTTCCTTCATGGAAACAATCAGAACCTAAACCAATGCCTCCTCCCAGAAGGACAAAGACCAGATCTTCTCCACAAACACAGCCACAACCACCACAAAGAACCCATACCGGAGTCTCTTTCAGAGAACCATCCTCTGAAGAAGCTTAACAAAGAACTCTGGATTTTTCCATAAAGGACTGTGGTGTGTGAACTGGCTATGGGTTTCAGGACATAATGGTAACATCTGTTGTCTGAACTGTGTGTAATCTGAAGGGATGGTTTCAAGAGAATGTATTTTGAGGGTATTTGTATAAGGTAGGAACATGTGTTTGTACCGGATACCCAAGTGAAGGAGATCAAAACCAATAAGCAAATCTTTATCTGGGAGAGTTGAACCTATAACTTTGGTCCAAATGACACAGTTAGGAAAGAACTGTATCCCGATTGGCTTCTTAGCAGCTTTGAACAACTCTGTATGCTTTTCCCATGCTGAGGAAGGAAGGATAGCTGGGTTAAGCATTGATCTCTGTGATCCCGTATCAATGAAACCAATTACTGAGATTGGTCTGTCAAACTTGGATGGGACCAAATGGATTTTCAGGGAAGGGATGGTTGGTGAGGATGCTTGAGCATTGAGCTGGTGAACTGTGTTGATGATAGAAACACCATCTGGATCATTGTCTGATGTGGCTAAGACAAATGTTGTGTCATCATCTGATGTGGCTTGTTCAGAGAATACAGATTCCACGTCATCTGTATCTGATAGCATTTGAGTAGACTCCAGGTGGTGGATAAGCCTGACAGCTTGAGCTAGCTTATTTGGACAGTTCCGAGCATAGTGGCCTTTCTTTTTACAGAGAAAACATCTGGAACTTTTATGACTGCGGGTCTGAGAGGAATCGTTTTTTTTGAAAAATCGGTAGGGTTTTTTAGGTCGAGAGTGGGTTCTGTGTTTGGATCTTCTGGCAGGATAAGATTTGTAATGATGCTTCTTCTTGGTTGGGCAGACACATGTCTTGTCATCGTTGCACTTGATGGCAAGATTGGGTTTTTTGCATGCTTTCTGAAAAGGATGTTTGTTCTTCAGGAGTTCTGTAAAGAATTCCTTCTGTTCACATAGCTTTTCAAGACTGCCAATGGCTAGCTGATATAGCTTGCCGAGAGAGAGATTGTCGATGGCAAGTTGACTGGCTGTAAGCTGCCTTTGCATCTCTGGATGTAATTCTTTTGGAAGAGAAGCCATAAAAATATGCTTCAGATTCGGATCATTAAAATCATTCAACTGATAGAACAATTTGGACATGCGTTGATAATGATAATCCAAATCTTTCCGCTGTAAAGAACAACATTTCATCTGGAAATACTCCTTTCTAGCTAATTCTACTGCAACCGTAGGTTCTCTGAGATATTAACCCTAAACCCTAAACCCGGATAGACCAACAGCCCTCCTTGTTTGGTCCTTCCTCACAGTTACCATCTCCAACATCTTTCTACCAACAGGATTCAAGTCCAAGATAGACAACATGACGAAAGTCTAAAATGGACAATATGACAAAAGTCCACAACAGGCTGCTGGACTAAAGTCTAAAAGAGAATGGTCCCTGGTTCACTTTTGATGATATTCGAAGTTGATAGCGATGTTGACAACCTCTCACCATCCCACAGCTTCTGAAAAAGTCACTTTAATAAGACAAGCGTGATTTCCGCAGTGATTTCCGCATTTACCTGTCAGTCAGTGTGTTTTGTCTGTTTTTGACTTTCTTTATGTCAATAAACTCAATAATTTGTTTGTTCATCATTTTTTGCATCTTCTAGAACAAAAATAGTATGCTCATTATAAGCATCCTGTTCTGAGTACAATGACTTGGCATCTTCTTCTGTATTGAGCATGGAAGTGTGTTGAAGATTTTGGAGTTGACAAAAACTGATGAAACAATGGCTACTTTTTGTTTGGGATTTCAGACAATTTGAAGGGTCATTAAGGCTTTCTTGGTCAGTAAGATCGTTTGTGAAAATGTCTTGGCTTAGAACTGATTTTTTGAAAGTGAGGCAACATTTTAGCTGTAAGTATGGCTTCTTATTGGCACTTTTGAAAGGTTGGTGATTGTCCATGAGATCCCTGAAAAACTCTTTATGGACAATTGGTTACACGAACATTGAGCTATCTCTGTATTTCTGGATAAAGTTCTTTTGGACGTGAGGCATGCTTGAGTGTGGGATCCTTGAATCCATTGAGCTTATGGAGAAAGGCTGACGTACACTTGTAACCAAAAAATCTTTTCCGGCAAGCTCTGGTACTGCTGTAGATTCTCCCAAGAACTGTTCATAAATAATTCCCAAAGAAACTTCAGGGAACTGTATGAATTATATCTGTCTGTATTCTCCAAGACTATCGAACCAATCTCAAAGAGGTCCAGTGAAACAAAAACTAAATTTCTTTAAGACTGATTGAGTAATAGTATTCTGACGTAACATCTATACATCAAAGCAGGCTGTGAACTCTTGGAATCAAGTTTTGCCCGAAGCCTAACTCAGCCTCAAAAGAGCTCTTAGGAAGTGAGGACTGCCCAGGACTTATAAACTGGCTGACCCTAGCGCACCCAAGCGATGTGGGATAGGAGCTTATCATTCACTAAAGTTTTGCCCGAAGCCTAACTCAGCCTCAAAAGAGCTCTTAGGAAGTGAGGACTGCCCAGGACTTATAAACTGGCTGACCCCAGCGCACCCAAGCGATGTGGGATAGGAGCTTATCATTCACTAAAGTTTTGCCCGAAGCCTAACTCAGCCTCAAAAGAGCTCTTAGGAAGTGAGGACTGCCCAGGACTTATAAACTGGCTGACCCCAGCGCACCCAAGCGATGAGGGATAGGAGCTTATCATTTTATCTTGAGGGATATTATTAAAAGTAAACCATGGACCATTGGAAGCTTTTGGAGTAAGAGAGATATGCTCTTTTTTTGTTTCTTTAACAAAAGGTATTTGTCAAAGGTAGAAGCTTCATCAATTCTTGGATTAGGCATCACCATGAGCATTTTGGTGATATTTGATGATATCTCTGCATTAGTACTCGACCAAGGATGGGAGTGGAATACTTGTTTCGAGGGGGTTCTAAACGTACCGATGTGCACTCACTTTTGGTTGGATAGGACCCCATTCCCGGAAAGCCAATAAAAAGCCTACGGGTTTCCCAGAGAAAGAAAAGAGACTCCCTAAGGGTAAGTGCTGAAGGGCTTGACCCGCTATAGATCTAGCAGAGTGGAAAAGTAGAAGATGAATATTTCACAGGTCTTTTTGGAGGCCCTGGCCTCTCCTCTTAATAAATAGGCTTTTTTTAGTTTCGCTTCATAAGAAGCTTCACACAACATCATGCTTTCTGCCAAGAAAAGCGCTTTGGGTCAATCCTCCATAGAGTTCCTCGATATGAAAATTGCTCCATTTTCCATATGCCCATCTTACAAAGAAGCATATTCAACAATTCCTTGGCGGTTAAGATTGTTCGCTTGAGGAATACTGGTGATAAGGCTGAGATGTTGGTGGAGGAGACTGTACTAATGGTAATACAGGTGGTTGTGGAGAGGCTTCTGGCTCCATAGGTGCTTTATCTTTGGAATTACATCCAGAGATGCAAAGGCAGCTTACAGCCAATCAACTTGCCATCGACAACCTCTCTCTCGGCAAGCAGGCCAACTTGTATATTTTCATGGAATTGATTATTAAAAAAATTTAAGAGCTTGAATCATGCATTTATTGTCTGCATATCTTGTGAGATTCTTCAATGGGCCTCCATACATTTGATTGATCACAAGTTGCTTAATTTCTTTGCACAACTCTTGTGACGGGTTCAATGAAAAATTGAATAGGATCTGAATATGCCTTATTCCCAAGATCGTGTCTAATTTCAAAAATTGAATGGAACTGCAACCTGTTGCTTAATAAAGCAAAAACCTTGGAAGAGGACATCATAATTAGTTATGGATTCCATGGAAAATCCGATAAGTTCAAATAGTTTATTTAAAAACTAAAGAAAATTATACTCTCAAGTAAATTGTATAAAAAACTTCTTGTTCCTCTTTTATTGAATGCAAATATATATAGATTACAAGAAATCTCGGTCATAATTGTCCTAGATATTTCATACCATAAATCTTGATATAAAATCAGAAACAAATCCAAATCTAAAATCAAATCAGAATCTCAGGAAAGAATACTAAATGAATCAGAATCTAATCTAATTAAAGAAAAAAATCCTGAATAAATCAGGATATTAATCTAATAAAAATAAATTACCTTAAATGAATAAATAAAATGAAAATAGCTGATTTGTTGCCTCTTTTAAAAATGAAAACACTATCTGAATATCTTGTAAGATTCCTTCAATAGGCCTTTATGAATTACATTGATCACAAGTTACTTGAATTAGCCTATTAAGTGCTTCTTTGAATTTCTTTGCACAAGCTCTTATGACGGATTCGACGGGAACTTGCATAAGATCTGAATATGCCTTATTTGGGGTTGCGGGCTAGTGGTGATATGAACCCCACCAAGAACTGACAAGACCCTAATGGGACAAGCTAATTTGATCAAGACCTAATAAAGCCCGCAAGACATGATTCATAAGTCTCATAAAAGTATTCGGACCATTAGTCAAACCTAAAGGCATAACAAACCATTCATACAAACCACATTTTGTTTTAAAGGCAGTTTTCCACATGCTAATTTGATGATATCCACTTTTTAGATCAATTTTAGAAAACACAAGAACCATGCAATTCATCAAGCATATCATCTAGCCTAGGAATGGGATGTCGATACTTTACCCTTAATGCAGATCCTCCATGTCCCACCTTTTAACTAGCAAAACTGGAATTGCACATGGACTCATGCTTTCTCTCATGTGCCATTTTTCCATATTAACTTGCCTTTGAAGTTCCTTTGTTTCATCCGGATTACTCCTATAGACTGGTCGGTTTGGATTGGTTGCACCTGGCGCGAAATCAATTTGATGCTCGATCCCTTGGATTGGAGGTAATCCATGTAGTGTTTCCTTGGGAAGGACATCTTCATAATCCTGCAAAAGAGAAACAATAGAACTAGGCAAGATAAGTTTAAGCTCATTCGTGTTCAAAAATGCCTCTTTGTACGAAGTACTCATTAGCTGATTTGAAAATAATGCTATTTTTATCTCACTTGCTCTTGCTTTCTCTTCAATGAAAGATGTTTTCCCATTGCAATACTTCATCTTTTTTTACTTGCACACTCAAAGCTCTCCTAGCTACTAAAACTATTTCATTAGGGATTGCATACTCTTCATCTTCAACATCCTCCAATAGTGGCATCTCATTATCTTCTACCTCATCATCGGTTACAATCTCACCATTACCTTGTAACACTATAACTCTATTATTCATACATTCACTGACTATGTGTCCCCTGCCATTACATTTAAAACACTTATATCACGATTCCTAATAATGGGTGTCACAATGTTATCTTGTGAATTAGGCCTTGAGGGCTCGGATTTTGATTTAGCTGAAGTAGATGTTTGTGGCCTCTCGTCTCGCTTTATAGCTTGACAGCTTCCATGGAGTGGAACTCAAGCTTGGGGTTGCACGGGTGTTACCCCTCCTCTGGAGTTGCTGCTCAATCTTGATAGCCTTGTGGACCATCTCCTCAATCTCCACATAATGTTGCAACTCAACCATATTTGCAATCTCCTGGTTAAGGCCATTCAAGAATCGTGCCATGGTAGCATAGCAACCTCCATTTCTTTATAGTAATCCTCCATGCTTCGACTACCCTAAGTGATTTGTAGTTTTTGGAACAAGCCTTGGTAGTAGTGGTTAGGTACAAATCGCCTTCTCATTGATGTTTTCATTTCATTCCACATTTCAACAAGACGTTCTCCATTCCGTCTCCTAGCAATAAAAAGCTGATCCCACCAAGTAATAGCATAATAAGAAAACTCAATCACAGCCAATTTTACCTTTTTTTTTTTTTTTACCTCAGAATAATTGTAGCAATCAAATACAAACTCCATATTCTTCTCCCATTCAAGGTATGCCTCTGGATCAGATTTTCCTTGAAAAGATGGAATTTTCATCTTCATGCCACTCACTCACACCATTATCTCGATGCCCAGCTCTTCTATGATTACCTACTAAATCCTCCCCTTCATCAACCACTTCTCTAGCTGGAACTCTCTCCTTTCTATGTGCTTGGGGAATTCGTTGCGGTTGCTGTGCACGTGTGTTCTCTACTTGATCCAAACGCTCATGTATGTGCTCTAATTCAGCCATCATCAATCGTCTCATCTCCCCCATCAAGGCTTGAATTTGAAACTTTTGAATAGTTGGTTGTTGATCCTCTCTACATTTGCGCTAGTTGAAATCTACAAAAAGAGATTAGAAATAATGTAGAAAGGGCCTCACTTCACTCCCTTACATGTTTCACTCAAGAGAATGATTCACTCAATTTCACTCGTATTTCACTCAAATTTATTGGCTTTTACTCTCGAATACGCTCACACTCTCTTGCCTTTTTTCACTCGTAATAATTCTCTCTTAGTTCTTATAAAACTAATCAAACTAATATCAAGATTCCAGCAGCAATTCACAAAGATTATATTAAAGAGATTTGTGTTTTAAGGGAGAAAACACATATGAGTACATATATTTGGGAATAAATTATAAATTTTCACATAATGAAAAATTAGACTTGGATTATAAGACACCAATAATGGAATTTAGGGAAGGAATTAGCAAAATTTGCGGATTTAAGGAAATAAATCACAAGGATGCAAAATTAATAAACCCTAAATACTGTTCACGGAATTTTTTTTTGAATTGAAATAAACAAGACGCAAAAATTAAATAAGGATAGGCAAAACGTGATTAGAACTATCTCCGATACCAACTGATACAAACCCCGGCAAGAACTGACGAGATCCTAATCAAATTAGGCTCCATGATTGTTTCAAATTTCAGTTATGGAATGGAACCGCGACCCGTTGTTTAATGAAGCAAGAAACTTGGTATGTGAAGATGCCACATCAGCTATGGATGGTCTGATTAATAAGTCAAGGTTGAACGCCAAAAGAGTTCGTTTAAGAACTAAAGAGAATTATACTCAAATAAATTGCATGAAAACTTCTTCTTTCTCTCTTATTGAACGCGAATATATATATATATAGGTTACAAGAAATCCTAATCAGAAACAAATTCCTAATCCAATTGAATAAGAAAAGAATCCTAAATAAATCCGAATCCTAATCTAATTAAAAAAAAAACTAAAGAATCCTTAATAAATCAGGATCTTAATCTAATAAAAAAAAGAAAGGAAAGAATCCTTAATAAATTAGGATCTTAATTTAATAAAAATGAAAGAATCAAAATAGTTGATTTGTTGCCTCTTTTAAAAAATGAAAACACCATTTAAAAAGATAGTGGCATATCTTTCATCCTTAATGGGCCGATTTCATAGATTTGATGGCTCATAAAATTCAAGAGTTGATTGGTTTGAATATCTTCTGAGATTCCTTCAATAGGCCCCCACTAATTGGATTGATCCTAAGTTGCTTGAATCAGCCCACTAAGTGCTTCTTTGAATTTCTTTGCACGAGCTCTGTATAGGATCTGAATATGCCTTACTCCACTTGCTTGTGCCATCCTTATGCATAATCTCATCAAGTTAGATTCGTTGTTTCCTTGGTGTAACAATGCCACGTGTTCACTCTGACTGGTATCAGAGCCATAGGCGCAGTCCGCCTGATCCTTACCCTTCATGGACGGAATGGATTCTTACAACCCTACAAGCCGGACCTTATGACATGTAGATATGTAAAGATGCCTGACCTCTTGTCTGATTACCGATTTCTAACTGTCAAAATTGTTAATAATGGCATTTACTGAATCATTATTACTTGTAATCATCAGTGAGATAATAAATGAATGGCTAGACGTGGCCATAAATTTTAAAAGTTACAACATATAATGTGCACAGTTTTAACAAAATAGATCATTATGTCCCTTATTTTTATAATTTATTAATTAATTTCTTCATTTTGTCTAAATTTCTTTCACTTTTTAAAAAAGGTTCATGTTCAACAATAGAAGTAGTTCCACTTGGAGCTAAACTCTTTTTTTTTTTTTTTTAAAGAAGATAATCATCTAGATAAAAAATAAGTGAACTAATTACACGTCTAAAGAAATTATTCGATTAACTGCTATAAAAGATCTAACAGCCACTAATTACTTGCAATGATTAGGAATTAATGAGTTCATAAAAATCATCATATCTCAAAAGTTGGCAAGTATACACGTGCCATACTACTCAATTGGAAGTATACATATACTTAATATAAACTTTGTGATATATGATTGATTATATATATATATATATATAATCCAGTCCTTATTTGTCCACCTCAAAGATGCCAGGGTCTTCTCCAAATTTGACCTCAAAGCCGGGTTTTGGCAACTCGGTATTCATCCAGAAGATAGATCCAAAACTGCATTCTGCATTCCCAATGCACACTTTCAATGGACAGTCATGCCCTTTGGACTTAAAGTTGCTCCATCCATATTCCAGAAGGCCATGATAAGGATCTTCGAACCTATTCTCTCACATGCCTTAATTTACATTGATGATATTTTGCTTTTCAGCAAAGACAAGGCATCACATCAGGATCTCCTTTCCCGCTTTCTGAAGATCGTGGCAGATTTTGGCATTATGCTCTCAGCAAAGAAAAGTGTTGTCGGCCAGTCATCAATTGGAAGAACACTTGCAAGCAAATGATTATACATATACTTAATATAAACTTTGTGATTATATATTATATATTATATATTTTATATATATATATATATATATAATTATAGTATATATAGTATAAAAGACAGAGCTAGAGTATTAATTTAAAAGACAAAAAGAATAGAACAACAGATATATAAGATGAAATTGAATATCTCTACTACATGAATTTATTGATCCCTGCGTTCATACTTCCGAGCCCATATGTGTTTGCCATTGATCCGAAACTTTGCAATGCGTTTCCCACTCAGAATTTGATCAACATTTGCCACAGATTGTAACACCAATCGAGCAAACAAAGGTTGTTCATTAGCAGGAACGTTCTCTTGCATATGAATATTTTCAACACAATCACCATACATCCTTGTAAAAAGCTCCTTCACTTCATCTCTGGTTACATGAAACCCTCGGGAGAATGTCAAAAACATTGTTCTATCATCTTCTGAAGCATTATTTGTAGGATTCCAGCCCCATAATCCACTAGTAGGAAAATCATAGTCCATTGCTCTAGGCACAATTGTTAAGGTACCAAATATTGGGTGAGGAAATCCTGGAATAACAAGAGAGTGATTATTTAAAATTACCTGGGGTGATGTTCCCAGCACACGTTGCAAAATATCTGTAAAAATACGAGCACAAATTGTGTTAAGAAAATTCTTAATCCCATTAATGGCTTGGAATCTATTTTTAAGAAAAATCTGCAGCGAAATTTCTCTCTCCATTAGTCTTGATGTGAAGGGAAGGGCAACATTAGCTACGGTTTGAGGGTTGTTTGTTTGAAAACTATTCAAGCAAGTGGTAGCTTCATCTGCTAGTACATTGACCATAGGGTCAATTAGGTTCATCATCTTAGTGATGATATTAGGGAAATCCATCTCTTCGAGCCATAGCCATATGGCCATAACTAGTAGAGATTCACCTGGATCTCTCCCGAGTGTTACTACTAGTCTAGAAAACACATCTCGATCAATGGTATGATAAGCATGGAGCTCCTCAAGAGAAATTGAGGCCATTTTTGTTACTGTAATTAAGTGTGCTGAGTAGATAGGAAAAAATAAGAGTAGCAAAAGAAATGTGCTTTAGAGTTGACAGAAAAGAAAGCCCTTGTTATATAGAAAAAATGTCATGATTTGCATGACATTATCCAAATGTAGGTTGGTTTATTGGACAAAGATTTGTTGGAAGACTATTTTGATGGGGCCATCTAATAGAATACACTCAAAATATTTCATTGAATAGTCATACTAAGTACCCTAGAACAAAGAATTCTGTAAATTTTAGGGTTTATACATTAGAAGAAACTCAAAAACTACTTAATAATTTTTTTCTTGAAAATTTTAAATTTGCTTCTGTGCTTATATGGCATTATGATGGCTTCAGCGGTAAAAGTTAGGAAGTAATTGGAAAAGACAACTTTTGTTTAGCTGTATTTATGAACTTCCCTTGTATACTTGTTTCTACATAATGCTTATCTTTTGTGTCATAATTACTGAAGCTGAACATTGATTCACAATTTTATTATAAGATTAAATTACTTAAAAACTTCCTTTTATTGCTCTTCCTGGCTTGGCCTTCTCTGCCATATTAGGATCTGAATAGGTCTAAATTTAGCTAAAGTCTAAATGGATCTAAATAAAAATATCTAAATGACATGTTTATTGCAATGTAGTATTCATTTACCATTCACACCTTTTTTCATCAGATAAAAGTCACAAAAATTTACTTTTTCTATTCAAATATAAATGTAAGTTAGACTTAGGTTACAAAATTCAAACAACCAAATTCGAACACTTAACAAACAAGCCCTTAGGTTTTTTTTGGTATTAGGATATGTCTGGGTGCATGGATAAATTGTGGGGAACATGATTAGATTTTGTAACTAAAAAACTAATCCCATCCAGTGTCACGTTTAGCTGTCATAAGCCTTATTATCTTATGCGTTTAAGATTAAATGAATTACTTAAGCTAAATTAAGTATAAAAATTAATTTTACATTTTTTAACCTAGATATGAAAATATCAAAAATTACTAAGTATCTAAATTTTAATAATTAAAATAATTATTTAATTATATATTATAACAATAACTCACAATCCCACTACAATCCGAGAATAATATAATTATATATTATATCTATTAACATAATTATTAATAAGAAACATGTCATTTATTATTATATCTATTAGAGACATGGACAATACTGATAAGAACCCCGTCAATAACTGACAAAACCCTAATCAAATTAGGCTCTAAGATCGTTTCTAATTTCAGGAATTTCAATGGAACCGCGACTCATTGCTTATGAAGCAAAAATATTTATATGTGAGGACACCACAATCAATTATCGATGGTTTGATTGATAAGTCAAGGGTTGAACGCCACGAAAAAGTTGATAAAGTCAAAGAGTTCATTTAAGAACTAAAGATACTCTCAAGTAAATTGCATGAAAAACTAATTATTTCTCTCTTATTCTGAATTGTACAGGAAAATTGGCCTAGGATGAGTATTGGTAAAGAGGTGCGTTGGTGGTGTTGATAAAAAGTTCTGGCTGGATGGATTCCAGAGAAGCAAATTCTTCATCAGGATCATGTGAATCCTGGAACATGAGGTGTGTTGAATGTCATGTGGAGTCATTGTGACATTGTTTAATTCTAGCATGAATTTTTTCTTTCCTGACAAAGACCTGCTCATTGGTTTCGATCTCCTCCACTTGGTCAAAAAACTCAAAATCACAGCTACAGGTATCAGGTATAAACACATGTTTCTACCCTATACTGATACACTAAAAATACACTCTCTTGAACACATCCCCACAAACTATGAACAGTTTAAGCAGCAATTGCTTTCCTATTGTCCTGAGAGTAAAATCCCCTGTGGAAAAATTCAGACTTCTTTGTTAAGCACCCTTTTAAGCTTAATGAAGACATAAACCCAACCAAGGCCACCCATCCACGAATGACTCCTACAGATCTAAAGCTAGTCCAAGAAGGATGCAACCAACTCATGGCTCAAGGCCTCATAGAGCCCGCAACTTCAGAATGGGCTTGCCAAGCATTCTATGTGGAAAAAAGATCAGAAACGGTTCGTGATTGATTATCAGCCACTCAATGTTTCCTGAGGGATGACAAATTTCCTCTCCCAAAAATCCAATCCCTGTTCATCCACCTCAAAGATGCTAAGGTCTTCTCTAAGTTTGACCTCAAAGCTAGGTTTTGGCAACTCAGTATCCATCTGGATGAAAGATCCAAAACCGCATTCTGTATTCCAAATGCTCATTACCAATGGACAGTCATGCCCTTCGGTCTCAAAGTTGCCCCATCAACCAATCCTCTCATATGCTTTGATTTACATCGATGATATCCTGCTTTTCAGTAAAGACAAGGCATCACATCAAGCAATAATGTTGTCGGCAAAGAAAATCAACTTCCTCGAAATGATGATTGCAAATGGACAATATTAACCGAGACCACACATTGCCCTAGAATTACTCCATTTTCCTGATGAGAACCTTTCTAGAAAGCAGATCTAGTCAGTTGTCACACATGCTAAAGAAATCAGCCCTACCATGGGGTCCAAGCCAGACAGCAGCAGTCCAATAATTGAAGCTCGTGGCCCAAAAGCCACCGCCACTCCAGATACTGACAGATGGCTAGCGCATACTACAGACAGATGCAAGTGATGAGTTCTAGGGTACAATCTTGCTCGAAAGACTCATAAAGATTTTGTGGTCACGCAAGCGGCCAATTCAAGAAGTCAGAAAAGTACTACCACGTTATTTACAAAAAAATACTTGCAGTCAAATACGATATCTAGAAATTTAAATTTCATCTTATTGGACATCATTTTCTTGTCCGGTTAAATAACTGTGCTTTTCCTAATATCCTCAATTTTAAAAATAAGTCCATTCCAAACAGCCAGCTACTCCAACTGAAATAGTAGTTTTAAAAGGGGACAATAACCTCGTCCCTGACCTCCTCACCAGACCACCTTCATCAAAAATCTATTCAGTCTCAGTCATACCTATCATCTATCTCATGGCGTCTCTCCTCACTTAGTCACAATAAAAATGTCCTTGATCCAGAGTCTTCGTCCTCACTCCACTGGACACTACTTGAATGGTTTTCTCCTCTCCCCTAGTGGAGAAGAGAACTTCAACAAACCCTTGACAATCCTCCATACCAATTTCTTCTTGAACACAATAAACGTGATATTACTGCTGTTTATATCATCCATCTCCCATACTTTCAGCATCTAGTAACCAGGAGTTTTTGAACCCAAGAACAAGCATATATATGGCGAACCTTTCCTGATCCTTTCCCTCTCTAGCATGACCCATCCGTCCTTACTGAACTCAAAAAATTCCTACTAGAACTAAATAATGTCACAATAACCCCACATGACATTCAGCACACTTCCCTTGGTTGAGGTCCTAGTCTTGCCAGCCTCCTACAGCCACAGGATCGTGCTCCTATACTGTTGAGTTCCCTCCAGAGCCATCGTAGCATGTGTATCACTCACCTCAAAAGACCTATCCAGCTGTCATGCAATCAACGACATCGACAGTGATGTCGACAATCTTTCGCTGTCTCACAGCTTTTAAAAGTTACTTTTGTAAAGCATGCGTGATTTTGCATTCTCCTGCTTTAATCAGTGTGTTTTGATTTTTATGCTTTTGCTTTTATGATAATATTTCATGTCTCCGCTTTTGTAAAAAGAGGATAAGGGTCCTGTCTTATTCCTTTTTAATGCTTTAGCTTTTATCTTTTGCTTTTGTAAAAGAGATATTGATAGGGGTCCTGTCCTATCTTTCTCTTTAATCATGTTTGCTTTTATTTTTGAAAGTTGACAGGGGTCATATTCTGTCTTCTTTGTCTTGGTATGTATCCTCTCCCTATAAATTGGGATCTCATTCTAGAACGATTTAGGTTTCCAAGATTATCATATCATGTTCATACTCTTTCTAGTATGCTCTGCACTTGCCTTTGAAAAAGAGATCCTGCGCATTAGAACGATTAACCTGTATTTACTGTAGAGTCCAACCATACAAAACATTGTTCATCCTCTTTGTAAGCCTAGAGAGGATAGTGAAACTGCGTAGTGAACCACGTGCTTGCTTCCGTGCACCCAGAGTGACCAAGTGGAGGAGATCAAAACCAATGAGCAGGTCTTTGTCAGGAAGGGTTGAACCAATGACTTTGGTCCAAATTATACAATTTGGGAAGAACTGTATACCTATTGGCTTGTTCTCCATTTGGCTGCTTTGAATAATTCAATGTGCTTTTCCCATGCTGATGTAAGAAGGATAGCAGGGTTAAGCATAGATCTCTGTGATCTCATATCGATGAAACCAATTACTGGAACTGGTCTGTCAAACTGTGATGGGACCAAATGAATTTTCAAGGATTGAAGAAGACACCTGAGCACTAAGCTGTTGAACTGTATTGATGACAGAAATGCCATCTGGATTAGTTTCTGATGTGGCCAAGACAAATGTTGTGTCATCATCCCATACATACCATAATTCGTCTTCCAGAAGTGGTCTGGAAGCTAGTGGCTCTAAAGTTCTGGAGGTGGTAAATATTCATAAAATACCGAAATAAAAATTTCTAATACATACTCAACATCTTTTGTATCTGACAGCATCTTAGTGGACTCCAGGTGGTGGATAAGCCTAACAGCCTGAGCTGGCTTATTTGGACAATTCCTTGTATAGTGACCTTTCTTTTTGCAAACAAAGCATCTAGCACTTTTAGGTTTGCGGGTCTAGGATGGATCTTTTTTTAAAAAAAAAAAACAGTAGGGTTTTTTAGGTCAAGAGTGGGTTTTGTGTTTGGTTCTTTTGGATGGATAGGATTTATAATGATGTTTCTTTTTGTTGCATTTAATGGCAAGATGAGGTTTTTTACAATCCTTTTGAAAAGGATGTTTGTTTTTCAGAGGTCAGTGAAGAACTCCTTCTGTTCAACTAGTATAGTTTATTGAGAGACAGGTTGGCTATATCCAGCTGGCTGGCTGTTAACTGTTACTCATAGATAATCCCAATAGCTGTAGGAATATCTGGAATTTGAATGAACTATAACTACCTATATTCTCCCAAGGTTTGATACGAATTTCAGCACCTGGCTTAAGCCATTTAGATCTAGGAATGTCATCGAATGTAAACCATGGGTCGTTGCTTAGTTTAGAGGCCTATGTAGGAGGAGATTCTCTTGAAGGAGAACGAGCTGTGTCTGAATCTGCTTGTTTGACTATAGGAGTTGTTGAGGAAGATGGTTCTTCAATGGGTTGAGCCATAAAGATCTTTGACACATCTGCCATTTCTTGTTCTGAATCTGAGACAGTGAATTCTGTTTCTTGGATTAAACCAGAAGATTCAGATCGAGTGAATGACTATGGAGTAAACTATTTAGGTTTTAAGGATGAGCCTGAAGAATCTGTTGACACAGAGTCATGATAACTCTATATGGGTATTTGCTGTGAAGAGTACTGGTGAAATGGTTGGGATGGAGATTGTGATGGAGACTGTACTGGTGGTTGTATAGGTGGTGGTACTGTTTGTGGTGGAGGTGGTATTGGCTCCATAGGTGCCTTGTCTTTTGACCTAGGAGGTGGCTCAGAAGTGAATCTGGGAGAAGACTCAGAGGTTGGTTCTCTAAATGAGACTTCAGTATAGGTTCTTTGTGGTGGTTGTGGTTGTGTCTGTGGAGGAGATCTGGTTTTTGGCTTTCTTGGTGGAGGTACGGGTGCCAGTTCTAGTTGTCTCCAGGAGAGATGGGAAAGACCATAGTCAAAAGGATTTCTCTATGGAGGTGTGAAGAAAGCATCTGTGTTGTAGAATAATGCTGGAGATGGTAATTGTGAGGATAGACCAAACAATGATGGCTGTTGATCTATCCGTGCTAATTCTGCTTTTAATCTCCTGATGTCAGCTTCCTTGTGCGATCTCTAAGCATCTGCATCAGATCTGCATCGAGCTGAGCTATTCTGGCCTTACAGGTTATACCTTTGCATTAATCATTTCCAAAGCTTGATTCTGTATCCTGGCATTTTGGTTTTGCCAATTCAAAACGGCTTCAAATGGTTTGGGTTCTTCCAATTGGACTGATGGAGTGATTGGTGAAGAGACGTAAGGTTTGGTGACAACCTTAGTCTGTGGATCTGTCTGCTTTTCCAATGGAGGAAATTGATCTTGATAGGATCCTTGATAAGACATCATCAAGGACGATCTGATCGACGGCGAAGGATTCTTTGGTCTCTTTGGTAGAGCATCTTCTTCATGCAGCATATGTAATGCTTTTTGTAGATGGGAAGTGGTTCCATCGAATACGGATGATCTGGGGGGAAGATGTGGTATGGCTTGCGTCATCTTAAAGAAGGAAGTTTAGGCTTTGACTTTCTATGCCGCCTTCTACGTAGATGTTCATCATCATCAGAATCAGATTCATCCCGACATGGACACATGTCACTGCCTAGTGCATCCCAAAGGAAGTGGCCATCTATTTTTGCAGGATAGATTGGCGTGCCTTCGGATGTGAAACTATGGATCGGCAGATCTTCTTGGATTGTGGAGACAAGCTATATCATTGCACTGTACGAGAATGAAACTCTGGGAGCTTCTATGGATGGCTCCTGGAAACGCATACTGACTGTGCGTCAGAATGTTTTTGAAATAGTGCATCAAAGGTTTGGATAGGCTGGGAATTTTGATGAAAAAGCTCATAATTGATTATCCACTCAAGGGGCATGAGCATTGTGAGTTCAACTTTAGTTATTTGTAAGGATCTGGACAATTTTTGGAAGCCAAGATCATGACTGTATCAGAGGAGTAATTGGGATTTTGTAGATCCATGGCATGGTTTTGTAAACGATACACCATTTGATGATGTAACGTGGCAATTTTGGCACTGGTTACTTGTTCAGCACCTTGGATCTGTACTTGAACTTTCAAGGTTGTTGAGACATTTGGGTCATGAAGAGAAAGGTTGAAATTTGGGTAGAAGGTGAATAGGACACTACCGGCTTGGAGTGTGGTTAAGATTGTACCAATTACAGCATGTTGGTACTCCTTAAACCTAGTATCAAGTAGGGCAAGACAAGTTGTGACTGTTAAGCCTTTTCGGCCATGCAAGATGAGGATAAGGCGAATTGCGCCGATATGGATGTGGGTGGGTGAAACCTTCTCTTTTCCATTTAGCAACAAACTCAGAAGGGATTTCTAATGTGACATATTGTTCTGCAGAAACTCTCTAGGACTAGGTCTATCTTGCCTAAGTAATGTTTTAATACTGACCGAGAACTTTTTCTTACTTATAAGGACTGACAAGAGAAAAACTAGACTCTTGAATCTGAGCAGACTTTGGAATATACGAATATTCTACTAGGTTTTCTATTTTAGAAGACAAGTGCTTGGTGCAGGATTTAGGAAGGGTCATAGTAGAAGAAAGGCAAATAGGAGCTAGATTTTGAGACGAAGAGCTTGGAGTAGATGAGGATCTTTCCATGACTATGAGAGTTCTTCTCTATACTAGATTTGGTTCCTAACGATTATCCTATTATCATACTCAGGAAAGAAAACACATGGCTCTGATACCACTCTGGTTCCTGAGCGTGGTATGAATCTTTATCCATGGGTATCATTGGTAATTAGATGAGATTATGCATAAGGATGGCACAAGCACATGGAATAAGGCATATTCAGATCCTATGCAAGTTCCTGTCGGACCCGTCACAAGAGCTTGTGCAAAGAAATTCAAAAAAGTACTTAATGGGCTAATTCAATCCAATTCGTGGATGCTTATTAAAGGAATCTCACAAGATATTCAGACCAATAAATGGATGATTCAAGCTCTTGAATTTTATGAGCAATCAATTCCATAAAATCAGCGCATTAAGGATATCTATAGTGTTTCCATGTTTAAAAGAAGCAGCAAATCAGCTATTTTGATTTTTATTTAGTCATCTAAGATACTTTCATTTTTTATTAGATTGGATTCTTATTTTAATTAGATTAGGATTTGTTTCCAACTAGGATTTCTTGTAACCTATATATATATTTGCATTCAATAAGATAAAAAGAAGAATTTTTCATGTAATTTACTTGAGAGTATAATTTTCTTTAGTTCTTAAACAAGCTCCTTGAACTTATCGGATTTTCTGTGGCGTTCAACCCTTGACTTATTAATCAGACCATCCATAGTTGATTGTAGCCACGTGGTTCACATACTAAGGTTCTTGCTTCATTAAGCAACAGGTCGCGGTTCCATTCAAAATTCTGAAATTAGAAATGATCTTGGAGCCAAATTTGATTAGGGTCTCGTTAGTTTCAAGGAAAGTGTGATCCTGAAGCATATCTTGAATGGGAGAAGAAGATGGAGTTTGTATTTGACTGCTATAACTATTTTTAGGCAAAAAGGGTAAAATTGGCTATGATTGAGTTTTCTGATTATGCTATTATTTGGTAGGATCAGCTTGTTATAATTAGGAGATGGAATTGAGAAGTTGAAATTTGGAATGAAATGAAGACATTGATGAGAAGGCGATTTGTACCTAGCCACTACTACCAAGGCTTGTACCAAAAACTGCAAAGTCTTACCCAGGGTAGCCGAAGCTACCACGACACAATTCTTGAATGGCCTTAACCGGGAGATTGCAAATATGGTTGAGTTGCAACATTATGTTGAGATTGAGGAGATGGTCCACAAGGCCATCAAGATTTAGTAGCAACTCAAGAGGAGGGCAACCAAAGCTTAAGTTCCACTTCATAGAAGCTGAGCTATGCTCTGATACCAGTCGAAGTGAGTACGTGGCATTGTTATACTAAGGAAACAACGAATCTAAGTTAGTTCTTAGGGATAATAGGATAATCTATTAGGAACCAAGTCTAATATAGAGAAGAGTCATCATAGTCATGGAACCCTCTTCATCAACTCCGAGTTCTTCATCTCAATCTTTAGCTCATATTTCTCTCTCATCTACGATGACCCTTCCTAAGTCCTATACCAAGCATTCAACTTCTAAAATAGAAAACCCTTTCGAATATTCGTATATTCCAGAGTCTGCCCAGATTGCCGAGTCAAGTTTTCCTCTTGTCAGTCCATATAAATTATATAAGAAAAAATTCTCTGTCAGTATCAAAACCCTTCTTAGACGTGATCGTCCTAGTCCTCGTGAATATGTCCAGTCTTCAACTTTAGATCAACACCATTTTCAGTCTACCTCTGCTGAACAGTATGTTACTCTATAAATCCCTTCTAAGTTTGTAGCCAATTGGAAAAGAGAAGGTTTCACCCACATCCATATAGGCGCAGTACGCCTTATCCTTACCTTGCATGGGCGTAAAGGCTTACCTGTCACCGCCAGACTTGCCCTGCTTGATACCCATTTCAAAGAGTACCAACATGCCGTTATTGGTACCATCCTGACCACACTTCAAGCCAGTAGTGTTCTTCCCAATTTTAAGATCCAAATGTCCCAACAACCTTAAAGGTTCAAGTCCAAATTCAAGGTGCTGAGCAAATTACCAATGCTAAAATAGCCACCATACATCATCAGATGGTGTATCGGTTACAAAACCATGCCATGGATTTGCCAAACCCTAATTACTCTTCGGATACAGTCATGATTTTGGCTGATTCGGAAACTTCACCCACTATAGTCCAAATCCCTAAATAAATCACAAAAGCCGAACTTACAAAGCTCATGCCACTTGACTGGATCACTAACTATGAGCTGTTCCATCAAAACTCCCAGCCAATCCAGACTTCAGACGCCCTTTTTCAGAAGCGATCTGACAGCACAGTCAGCATGCGCTTTCAAGAGCCATCTACAGAGGCTCCCAGAGTCTCTTTCTCCTACAGTGCCATGATTCAACCTGTTTCTACATTTGAAGAAGACCTGCCTATTCCCAGTTTTACCTCTGAAGGCACACTTGTCTACCCAGCCAAGTTAGATGGTCATTTCCTTTAGGATGCTCCAGGCAGTGATATGTGTGATCCAGATTGTCCCTGTCGGGATGAATCTGATTCAAATGATGATGAGCATCTCCGCAGAAGGCGGCGTAGAAAGGCAAAATTCACACTTCCTTTGTCCATATGTAAGCCTCAATACATCCTTCCTCCATATCATCCTGATTCGATGGAACCACTACCTATCTACAAGAGATGATCTTCCCAAAAGACCAACGAAACAGATCATCCTTGATGATGTCTTCTCAAGAATCCTACCAAGACCAATTTCCGCCACTGGAGAAGCAGACAGACCCTCAAACTAAGGTTGTCACTAAACCTTATGTCTCTTCGCCAATAACTCCAATCAGTCAGTTAGAAGAGCCTAGACCTTTCGAAGCTGTTCTTAACTGGCAAACCCAGAATGCCAGAGTCCAAAACCAATCTTTAGAAAGAATTGATGCTAAAGTAGATATTGTTGCCAATCAAGTCAGAGCCAATTCCACTAAAGTTGATAACCTATCTTCCCAGTTAGACAGGATGTATAGCCCAGCTTGATGCAGACCTCCATCAGATGCTCAGAGATCGAGTTTATGGTCTTGAGTTTAATCATAAAGAAGCTGAGATCAGACGTTTGGAAGCAGAATTATCTCGAATAGACCAACAGCCCTTATTGTTTGGTCCATCTTCACAGTTACCATCTCCAGCATCCTTCTGCCAGAAGACTGTATGATTATGGTCAACTCCCTTCCTTCCTGGAGACAATCAGAGCCTACACCAATGCCTCCTCCCAGAAGAACAAAAACCAAATCTCCTCCACAAACACAACCACAACCTCCGCAAAGAACCCATACCGAAGTCTCTTTCAGGGAACCACCCTCTGAGTCTTCTCCCAGATTCACTCCTGAACCACCTCCTAGGTCAAAAGACAAAACACCTATTGAGCCAGTAGCTTCTCCACAACCACCTGTACTACCACCAGTACAGTCACCTCCACCAACATCTGAGCCTTATCATCAGTATTCTTCACACCAAGTCCCTGTTTAGAATTACAATGACTCTATGTCCACAGATTCTTCAAGCTCATCCTCAGAACCTGAAGAGTGCACTCTACAGTCCTCTACACCAACAGAATCCTTTGGCTCAATACAAGAAACAGAATTTTCTGTCTCAGATTCAGAAGATGTTTCCAAAATCTTTATGGCACAATCTACTGAAGATCCATCATCCTCAACCACTCCCATAGTGGAAGAATTCGATTCAGACACAGCTCGTTCTCCTCCCAGAGAACCTGCTCCTACTCAGGCCTCCAAACCAAGCAGCGGCCCATGGTTCACATTTGATGATTTCAGCATAGCTAGAAGTTCAGATGTTAAAACCAGGTTCACAGTTATCAATGGTTCTCAAAGAATTAAGTTCAAGATTTACTGGTTCTTTACGCCATTGGTATCACACTTTGGGTGAATATAGACAGTTACAGTTCATCCAAATTCCGGATATTCCTATAGCAGTTGCTATCATCTATGAGCTATTCTCGGAGAACCTACGGTTGCAGTAGAGTTAGCCAAAAAGGAGTATTTTCAGATGAAATGTTGTTCTTTAAAGCAGAACGATTTGGATTATCATTATCAACGTATGTCCAAACTGTTCTATCAACTAAATGATTTTAATGATCCGAATCTGAAGCATATCTTCATGGCTTCCCTTCCTAAAGAGTTACATTCAGAGATGGAAAGGCAGCTTATAGCTAGTCAACTTGCCATAGATAACTTATCTCTCGGCAAACTATATCAGTTAGCCATCAGCAGTCTTGCAAAGTTATGTGAACAAAAAGAATTAGGACCCAATCTTGCCATCAAGTGCAAAGATGACAAGACATGTGTCTGCCCTACTAAAAAGAAGCACCACTATAAATCTCATCCTGCCAAGAGATCTAAACACAGAGCCCACTCTCGACCTAAAAACCCAACCGCTTTTTCAAAAGGAAAGATTCCTCTCAAACCCACAGTCACAAAAGTGCCAGATGCCTTTGTCTGTAAAAAGAAAGGCCACTATGCTCGGAACTGTCCTAATAAGCCAGCTCAAGCTGTCAGGCTTATCCACCACCTGAAGTCCACTCAAATGCTATCAGATACAAATGACGTGGAATCTGTTTTCTCTGAACAAGACACATCAGATGATGACACAGCTTTTGTCTTAGCCACATCAGACAATGATCCAGATGGTGTTTCTATCATCAACACAGTTCAACAGCTCAGTGCTCAAGCATCCTCTCCAACCATTCCATCCTTGAAAATCCATTTGGTCCCATCCAAGTTTGACAGACCAATCTCAGTCATTGGTTTCATTGATACGGGATCACAGAGATCAATGCTTAACCCAGCTATCCTTCCTTCCTCAGTATGGGAAAAGCATACGGAGTTATTCAAAGCTGCTAATGGAGAATTATTTCAGACCAGTATGATTACCAACAAACCAATAGGGATACAGTTCTTTCCTAACTGTGTCATTTGTACCAAAGTTATCGGTTCAACTGTCCCAAATAAAGACTTGCTTATTGGTTTTGATATCCTTCACCTGGTTAAAAAGCTCCAGATTACAGTTAATGGTATCCAGTATAAACACATGTTCCTACTTTATACAGATACCCTCAAAATACATTCCCTTGAAAACATCCCTTCAGACTACACACAGTTCAAACAACAAATGTTACCATTCTGTCCTGAAACCCATAGCCAGTTCACACACCACAGTCCTTTATGGAAAAACCCAGAGTTCTTTGTTAAGCTTCCTTTTAAGCTTAATGAAGATATTAATCCTACCAAGGCTACTCATCCAGGTATGACACCTGCTGACCTCAAGATCGCACAAGAAGAATGCAACCAGCTCATGGCTCAATGTTTGTGGAAAGAAATACTTTGTGGAAAGAAACGACTTGTCATTGATTACCAACCACTCAATGTTTTCCTACGACGAGATAAGTTTCCACTTCCAAAGATCTAGTCATTATTTGTCCACCTTAAAGATTACACATGTTCCTACCCTATACAGATACCCTCAAAATACATTCTCTTGAAACCATCCCTTCAGCCTATGCACAGTTCAGACAACAGATGTCACCATTCTGCTCGGTATCCATCCAGCAGATAGATCTAAAACTGCATTTTGCATTCCCAATGCACACTATCAGTGGACAGTTATGCCCTTTGGACTTAAAGTTGCTCCATCCATTTTCCAGAAGGCCATGATACGGATCTTTGAACCTATTCTTTCACATGCCTTAATTTACATTGATGATATTTTGCTTTTCAGCAAAGACCATCACATCAAGATCTACTTTCCCGCTTTCTCAAGATCATAGCAGATTATGGCATTACGCTTTCCGCAAAGAAAAGTGTTGTCAGCTAGTCATCCATCGACTTTCTTGATATGATGATCACAAACGGACAATACCAGCCAGGACCACATATTGCTAAAGAACTTCTCAACTTTCTAGATGACCACCTTTCCAGAAAGCAGATCCAGCAGTTTCTTGGCATTATTAATTATTTGCGAGACTTTATCCCAAAAGTTTCTATTCATACAAGCCAACTGTCAAAGATGCTGAAGAAATCAACCCCACCATGGGGTCCAAGTCAGACAGCAGCAGCACAGCAACTAAAGCTCGTGGCCCAGCAGCCACCACCTCTCCAGATACCAACAAATAGTCAGAGAATCCTCCAGACCGACGCAAGCGACGAATTTTGGGATGCGATCCTCCTCGAAAGCCAAAGATTCCGTGGTCGTGCCAGTGGTCAGTTCAAAGAATCCGAAAAGCATTACCACGTGGTCTATAAAGAAATCCTTGTGGTAAAATACGGTATCCAAAAATTTGAGTTCCATCTGATTGGGCATCATTTCCTTGTCCGATTAGATAATTCAGCTTTCCCTAATATTTTGAATTTTAAAAATAAGTCTCTTCTTGATAGTCAGTTACTTCATCTTAAACAGTGGTTTTCTAAGTACAGTTTTTCAGTTCACCATATAAAAGGAGACAAGAACCTTGTCCCTAACCTCCTCACCAGACCTCCTTCAAAGATCTCCTCAGTATCAGTTGTTCCAATTATCTATCTCATGGCTTCTATTCCTAATTCAGCTAAGACTAAGATGTCCTTCTCTCTTCGTCTTCATTTTCTAGGTGCCTCCCAAATTCAAGATTTCGCTAAAAAATTCCTGTTTCGGTATTTTATGAATATTTACCATCTCCAGAACTTTAGAGCCACTAGTTATCATCCAGACCACCTGTTCTTCATTGGTTTCTCCCTTGACCCTTCCAGACCACTTCTGGAAGATGAGTTATGGTATGTTTGGTGTCTTTCTCTCCTGTATGCTACCAAGCTAGTCATACCCGTATTTTCTACTCTCCAGTGTCTTCTTGACCCTGAGTCATCGTCCTCCCTCCTTTGGACTCTCTTAGTGGAGATGAGAACTTCAACATCCAGTCACTAACAGTTTCTGGACCCAAGACCAGGCATACTTATGGCGATCTTTCCCTGATCCATTTCCTCTCCTACTGTTCTTCGTGAACTCAAAAATACCACTCTGGGTGCACGGAAGTAGGCACGTGATTCACTATGACCGAGACCTAGTATCACTATATGGTTCAGACCTGTAGACACATACCACCCAAGGACTAGCCCTCCAGGCTTACAAAAAGGATGAACAGTGTTTTGTGGGTTGACTTCTATAGTGAATATAGGTTTGATCATTCTGATGCACTTCCTTTATCCAAAGGCAAGTGCAGAGCATACTCGGAAGAGTATGAACAGACGATATGATAATCCTTTTTGGAAACCTAAGTTGTTCTAGAGAAGAGGACCACATGACATCCAGCACACTCCCCTTGGAACACAGCATGATCTTATCCCCTTCCAGTCAATTGAAATAAGAAAAGAATCCTAAGTAAATCAGAATCCTAATCTAATAAAAAAAAAAGGAAAGAATCCTTAATAAATCAAGATCTTAATCTAATAAACAAAAGGGAAGAATCCTTAATAAATCAGGATCTTAATCGTATAAGATCTGATTGCTCATAAGATTTCATAGATTTGATTGCTCATAAGATTCAAGAGTTTCAATCATGCATTGATTGGTCTGAATATCTTGTGAGATTCCTTCAATAGGCCTCCATGAATTGGATTGATCCAAAGTTACTTGAATCAGCCCATTAATTGCTTCTACGAATTTCTTTGCACGAGCTCTTGTGACGGGTCTGATGGGAACTTGTATAGGATCTGTATATGCCTTACTTCACGTGCTTGTGCCATCCTTATGCATAATCTCATCGATGTGGATACGGATAGAAGGAATGGGTATTTTGGAAGGAAAAGCTGTTCAGCATTTATGATTGAAATAGTATCATCATCATATGACCTCATTTAAAGCAAATGCTGTATCTTCATCATGAGTTTCTTATTCAGTGGAAACAGACTCCACATCGTTTGAATCTGAAAGTGAAGATGATCCCTTGTTTGGATCAGACGAATTCCAGATGTTGAAACATCTGGAATTCTTTGTTCATTCGAGATGGATCCTTCTTCTTAAAAAACCTATAAGGCTTCTTGTGCTTAGAAGAGGAGGATTTGGATTTGTGAGGGGAACAAGTGCAATCCTTGTCTGATTTACACTTGATCTTGAGATATGGTTTCTTGCAAGCTGCTTTCAAAGGCTGATTGTTTTTCATCAGATCTTTGAAGAATTCTTTTTGCTCACATAATCGTGCAACTGGAAAGTTGAGGAGCTCTTTAGCAATATGTGGTCCTGGCTGGTATCGTCCGTTAGTAATCGTCATACCAAGGAAATCAATGGATGACTGGCCGACAACACTTTTCTTTCTGCCACAATCTTGAGAAAGCGGGAAAGGAGATCCTGATGTGATGCCTTGTCTTTGCTGAAAAGCAATTAAGGCATGTGAGAGAATAGGTTCGAAGATCCTTATCATGGCCTTCTGGAATATGGATGGAGCAACTTTAAGTCCAAAGGGCATGACTGTCCATTGAAAGTGTGCATTGGGAATGCAGAATGCAGTTTTGGATCATCTTCTGGATGAATACCGAGTCCTCCAGGCTTACAAAGAGGATGAACAGTATTTTGTAGGTTGGACTTCTTACAGTGACTATAGGTTTGATCGTTCTGATGCACAGGATCCTTTTTTCAAAGGCAAGTGCAGAACATACTTGGAAGAGTATGAACAGACGATATGATAATCTTTTTTGGAAACCTAAGTTGTTCTAGAGAAGAGAAAGAGGAAACTTAAGCCATGAATATTTGAAAAGATTTCTTTATTTCAAACGTTGGTTCTTCTCGTTCTTTTTTTCTTCTCCGTTCTTCTCCCCGATAACTGAGAATAAACTCTCAATTTATAGGAGAGGTTACCGTGTTTTAATGTTAGGTTATTAAAACTGTCGAGCAATGGACTTTTGTGTTGGAACTGAAGGCCAATAGGGAAGCAATTGCTGCTTAAACTGTTCATAGTCTACGGGTATGTGTTCAAGAGAGTGTCTTTTCTATCCGTAGCAGTAATCTAGAGTTTTTTGACTAAGTGTAAAAGATTGAAACCGATGAGCAGGTCTTTGTCAAGAAGGGTTGAACCAAGAAACTGATATAATGAGGCCTAGGGTTATAAACACCCTTGGGAATTGGTCAAACTATAGCTATCTGTATGAGCCTAAGCTTTCGAACCAATCTTTGAGAGATCCAGTAAATCTAAAGCTGAATTATCGGAGAACCTTGAGTGTAGTGGCTCCTGGTTGAAGCATCTGGACATCAATACATAAATTCTTGGAATCTTGCCGACCATCTATTTTTGGGAATGTCATCAAAAGTAAACCAGTTGTTACTTGTTGATTTTGAACTATGGTGTGAAGATCATACATATTTTCAAGCTCGGTACCAATAGAGTCTACCTTGGATGAAGTTTGTCTCACTTGTGTGGCAACAGCATCAATCTTGGTATGGATCTGTTCTGAAGATGCATTTTGAGCTTCGGCATTTTGAGATTGCCAGTTTAGAACAGTCTCAAAAGCTTTGGGTTCTTCAAGTTGGCCAGATGGTGTTACTAGTCCATGCACTAAGGTTTAGTGGTAACTTTAGACTGTAGATCAATATGTTTTTCAAGTGGAGGAAATTGGCGGAAGATGAGAACATCATACAAGATTTGATCAAAGGAGGTTGGCTGTCTGGGATCAATCTTTCCTTTTTGAGGGTTTTGAGAGATCTAATAAAAATCAAGAGCTTATAAGAATCAGGATCTTAATCTAATAAAAAGAAAAGAATCCTAAATGACTAAATAAAAATCAAAATAGCTGAGTTGTTGCCTCTTTTAAAAATGGAAACACTATCTAAAAATATAGTGGCATATCTTTCATCCTTATTACGCTGATTTCATAGATTTCATTGCTCATAATCTGAATATCTTGTGAGATTCTTTCAATAGGCCTCAATGAATTAGAGTAATCCCAAGTTACTTGAATCAGCCCATTAATTACTCAGGACCATAAACTCGATCTCTGAGCATCTGATGGAGATCTGCATCAAGCTGGGCAATTCTGGCCTTCAAGTTTGCATATATCCTGTCTAACTGGGAAGACAGGTTATCAACTTTAGTGGAATTGGCTCTGACTTGATTGGCAACAATATCAACTTTAGCATCAATTCTTTCCAAGGCTTGATTCTGGACTCTAGCATTCTGGGTTTGCCAGTTGAGAACAACTTCGAATGGTCTGGGCTCTTCAAGCTGACCGGTTGGAGTTATCGGTGAAGAGACATAAGGTTTGGTGACAACCTTAGTCTGGGAGTCTGTCTGCTTCTCCAGTGTAGGAAATTGATCTTGGTAGGATCTTTGAGAAGACTAGAACTCTGGGTTTTTCCATAAAGGACTGTGGTGTGTGAACTGGCTATGGGTTTCAGGACAGAATGGTAACATCTGTTGTCTGAACTGTGTGTAATCTGAAGGGATGGTTTCAAGAGAATGGATGATCTGATAACAAGAGAAGCCTCATCTTGCCATCAAATGTAGTAATGACAAGACATGTGTCTGCACAACCAAAAAGAAACACCATTACAAAACCTACCCATCCAAAAAATCTAAACACAGAACCCATTCTCGACCAAAAGAGCCTTATCGATTCTTCAAGAAGAAAGATCCTTCCTAAGCCTCCAAACACAAAAGTACTAGATGTTTTGTTTGCAAGAAAAAAGGATACTATGCAAGAAATTGTCCAAATAAGCCAGCCCAAGCAATTCAGCTTATCCATCATTTGGAATCCACTCAAATGCTATCGGACACTAAAAATGTCAAATTGGTGTTCTCAGAACAGAATGCATTTGATGATGATAAGCATTTATACTTGCAACTTCTGACACTAATCCGGATGAAATCTTAGTCATCAACATAATATAGCAGCTTTTTGCTCAAACACCTCCACCAACAATTCCATCTTTAAAAACTCATTTGGTTCCATCAAAGTTCAATAGGCTAGTTTTAGTAATTGGTTTCATTGACACTGGATCACAGAAAAGCATGAATGCATTTGATGATGATAAGCATTTATACTTGCAACTTCTGACACTAATCCGGATGAAATCTCAGTCATCAACATAATATAGCAGCTTTTTGCTCAAACATCTCCACCAACAATTCCATCTTTAAAAACTCATTTGGTTCCATCAAAGTTCAATAGGCTAGTTTTAGTAATTGGTTTCATTGACACTGGATCACAGAAAAGCATGCTTAACCCTGCAATCCTTCCTGCCTCTGCATGGGAAAAGCATACGGAATTATTCAAAGCAGCTAATGGAGAACTATTTCAGACCACTTTGATCACCAAGAAGCCGATTGGGATACAGTTTTTCCAAACTATGTCATTGTTTCAACTCTCCCTGACAAAGACTTACTCATCGGGTTTGATCTTCTGCATTTGGTCAAGAACCTCCAGATAACTGTTACGGGTATTAGGTATAAACATATGTGGTCAATATAGTGATACTAGATCAGTTGAATGGTTTTAATGATCCGAATCTGAAGCATATTTTTATGGCTTCTCTTCCAAAAGAAACAAAAATGGTGATATTCTTCCTCCATTGATCAAGAATTTCGATTTTTGGGAAGTATTATGATCATCCAATAAGAAGGGTTTCAAGTGCAACGATGACAAGACATGTGAAAAACCACTCTAAGGGAGTCCAAAGGAGAGAGGACACCCAGAGTGGTATCAGAGCCCTGTGTTTTCCTTCCTGAGCGTGGTATGATAATAGGATAATCTAATAGGAATCAAGTCTAGTATAGAGAAGAGTCTTCATAGTCATGGAACCCTCTTCATCTACTCCGAGTTCTTCATCTCACTCTTTAGCTCCTATTTCTCTCTCATCTACGATGACCCTGCCTAAGTCCTGTTCTAAGCATTCAACCTCTAAAATAGAAAACCTTGTTTCGTATATTCCAGAGTCTGCCCAAATTGCTGAGTCAAGTTTTCCTCTTGTCAGTCCATATAAGTTATATAAGAAGCAATCCTCTGTCAGTATCAAAACCCTTCTTAGACGTGATCGTCCCAGTCTTCAACTTTAGATCAACATCATCTTCAGTCTACCTCTGCTGAACAGTATGTTACTCTAGAAATCCCTTCTGAGTTTGTCGCCAATTGGAAAAGAGAAGGTTTCACCATCCGTTATTGGCACCATCCTAACCACACCAAGCCGGTAGTGTTCTGCTTACCTTTTACCCAAATTTCAATCTGTCACTCCATGATCCAAATGTCCCAACAACCCTAAAGGTTCAAGTTCAAATTCAAGGTGCTGAATAGATAACCAGTGCTAAAATAGTTACCATACATCATCAGATGGTGTATCGGTTATAAAACCACGCCATGGATTTGCCAAAACCTAGTTATTCCTCGGATACAGTCATGATTTTGGCTGATTCGGAAACTTCACCCACTATAGTCCAAATCCCTAAATAAATCACAAAAGCCGAACTTACAAAGCTCATGCCACTTGACTGGATCACTAACTATGAGCTGTTCCATCAAAACTCCCAGCCAATCCAGACTTCAGACGCCCTTTTTCAGAAGCGATCTGACAGCACAGTCAGCATGCGCTTTCAAGAGCCATCTACAGAGGCTCCCAGAGTCTCTTTCTCCTACAGTGCCATGATTCAACCTGTTTCTACATTTGAAGAAGACCTGCCTATTCCCAGTTTTACCTCTGAAGGCACACTTGTCTACCCAGCCAAGTTAGATGGTCATTTCCTTTAGGATGCTCCAGGCAGTGATATGTGTGATCCAGATTGTCCCTGTCGGGATGAATCTGATTCAGATGATGATGAGCACCTCCGCAGAAGGCGGCGCAGAAAGGCAAAATTCACTCTTCCATTGTCCAGATGCAAGCCTCAACACATCCTTCCTCCGGATCATCCTGATTCGATGGAACCACTACCCATTTACAAGAAAGCCTTGCACATGTTACATGAAGAAGAAGATGATCTTCCCAAACGACCAAAGAAACCTGCTCCTGTTATCAGGTCATCCTTGATGATGTCTTCTCAAAGATCCTACCAAGATCAATTTCCTCCACTGGAGAAGCAGACAGATTCTCAGACTAAGGTTGTCACCAAACCTTATGTCTCTTCACCGATAACTTCAACCGGTCAGCTTGAAGAGCCTAGACCATTCGAAGCTGTTCTCAACTGGCAAACCCAGAATGCCAGAGTCCAGAATCAAGCCTTGGAAAGAATTGATGCTAAAGTTGATATTGTTGCCAATCAAGTCAGAGCCAATTCCACTAAAGTTGATAACCTGTCTTCCCAGTTAGACAGGATATATGCAAATATGAAGGCCAGAATTGCCCAGCTTGATGCAGATCTCCATCAGATGCTCAGAGATCGAGTTTATGGTCCTGAGTTTAATAATAAAGAAGCTGAGATCAGACGCTTGAAAGCGGAATTAGCCCGGATAGACCAACAGCCCTCCTTGTTTGGTCCGTCCTCACAGTTACCATCTCCATCATCTTTCTACCATACCGATCCGTTCTTCACTCCTCCACATAGAAGACCGTCTGATTATGGTCAACTCTTTGGCCATTCCCTTCCTTCATGGAAACAATCAGAACCTAAACCAATGCCTCCTCCTAGAAGGACAAAAACCAGATCTCCCCCACAAACACAGCCACAACCACCGCAAAGAAGACAGGACAGGACCCCTGTCATTCTTTTTAACAGTGAAAGCGACATGATAAAACAACACGATGAAAGAGAAAGATAGGACAGGACCCCTATCATCTCTGAAAAGTAAAGTCAACATTATACAGCTGGATTCAAGTCCAAAAACCACTCTAAGAGAGTCCAAAAGAGGGAGGACGATGACTCAGGGTCAAGAAGACACTGTAGAGTAGGGAATACGGGTATGACTAACTTGGTAGCATACAAGAGAGAAAGACACCAAACATACCATAACTCATCTTCAGGTATGACACCTGCTGACCTCAAGCTAGCCCAAGATGAATGCAATCAGCTCATGGCTCAAGGCCTCATCGAGCCCACAAAGTCAGAATGGGCTTGTCAAGCTTTTTATGTAGAAAAAAGGTCAGAAATAGTTCAAAGCTGCTAATGGAGAATTATTTCAGACCAGTAGGATCACCAAGAAGCCAATCGGGATACAGTTCTTTCCTAACTGTGTCATTTGGACCAAAGTTATAGGATCAACTCTCCCAGATAAAGATTTACTTATTGGTTTTGATCTCCTTCACTTGGTCAAACCAGCCACTCAATGCTTTCTGGTTTGCAAGTATAAGGTATTTTGACTACCTTCATTCTCCGACACCGTGGGGCATCTTCTTCTTCATCGGAAAGGTCATTCATACAAGGACAACCTTCTTTACACATCCCTACTCCTGGAACACTCCATATGAAGTGTGAAGAGATTATGGATAAGGATGGCACAAGCACTTGGAATAAGGCATATTCAAATCCGAATGACATAATTGTCCACTGGTAATGAGCATTTGGAATACAAAATGCGGTTTTGGATCTGTCATCTGGGTGGATACTGAAAGTTTCTGTTAGATCCGTCACAATAGTTCATGTAAAGAAATTCAAAGAAGCACTTAATGGGCTAATTCAAGCAACTTTGGATCAATCTAATTCATGGATGCCTATTGAAGGAATCTCACAAGATATTCAAACTAATAAATGCGTGATTCAAGCTCATGGATTCGATTGAAAGATATGCCACTATCTTTTTAGATAGTGTTTCCATTTTCAAAAGAGGCAACAAATCAGCTATTTTGATTTTATTTAGTCATTTAAGATATTTTCCTTCTTTTTTTGTTTAGATTAGATTCTAATATATTCGCATTGAATAAGAGAAAAATAAGAAGTTTTTTTTATGCAATTTACTTGAGAGTATAATTCTCTTTAGTTTTTAAACGAACTCTTTGAACTTATTAAATTTTCCGTGACGTTCAACCCTTGACTTATCAATTAGATCATGCATAGCTGATTGTGGCGTTCTCACATATTAAGGTTCTTGCTTCATCAAGCAACTGATAGTGGTTCCATTCAATTCTTGAAATTAAAAACAATCTTAAAGCATAATTTGATTAGGATCTTGTCAATTCTTGGTGGGATTCGTATCAAAATGGCCATCAAGTTTGGCTGGATATATTGGATATCCATCAGTATTAAAAGCATGGATAGGTATCTCCTCTTGGGCTATAGAAACAGCGATTATCATGTTTGTATAAGAGAAACAAACCTTAGGGGCTTGTTCAGTAGATAGTGGTTGGAAAGTCATTCTAACTGTTCCATCTGAACAGTTTTTGAACATGGCATCTGACGTTTTCAGAGGATAAGAATTCTCATGAAACTTCTCATAATTGACAACCATTTCAAAGGCATCAATTTTTGGAGTTACCTATTTTGAGGTAACAGTTTGTTCTACACCTTGTATGTGGATTTGAACCTTGAGTGCAGTAGGAAGGATTGAATCATGAAGAGATAAGTTGAAGTTTGGATAGAAAGTGAGTAGGACACTTCCTGCATGCAAAGTTGTTGGAACTATACCAATGACAGCACGTTGATACTTCTTGAATCTCGTATCTAGCAGAGCTATTCTGGCTGTAACAGGCAAGCCTTTCCTTCCATGAAGAGTAAGGATGAGGCGGACACCTCCAAGATGAAGGTGTGTGTAACCTTCCTGGGGGCTTGTTCAACAGATGGTGGTCTACCATTTTCACTAATAATACATATACTATTATTATCTGATATTTCTTCTAAGTTTAGTGTTTGTTCTTCTATGTTATAATTATCTATTTCTAATTGATTAAGTTTTTTTTTTTAAACAATGTAGTTTAATGTCATTCTTTACCACATAAAAAACATTTACATATACTCTTTTTTCCTTTTTTAATTTAACTTTTTGCTTATTGTTATGATGCTTAATAAACTTTTTCTCATAGAATTTTCTACTCTTACACTTTTTTTAATAATTAATTTATTATACTTTTTATAATTTTATGAACTAGATAATTCCATCCTAAAGTTGATAATTCTGACATGTCTATGCACAATTTCCTAAACTGTAATTTTATTTGATGCCTATGTTTTTCTTCTTCACAATATTCTCTAATTCTACCTCTAACATATTCTATTACTGGTATTAAAGTAGCATAATAATTAATTCCTTCAGTTCTTTTAGCTTTAAACCAACTAATTTGTCTACAAATTTTAACAATAATTAGCATAATCATCAAAATATTTTAAATCACAAATTTTTAATTGTTCTAAATGTCTAATGGCTTTAATCTGTTTAATTACATCATCTTGTTCATCTACTCCTAGTGTACTCATTAAATCTATAAAACTAATTGTCATATTGTGTTTAACTAGATTATCTAATTTTCTGTACTATTTTTCTTCATCCAATCTCTCCATCCTTATATTTGTTTTTTTTCACTAATTCCTAAAATACTTTCTAAATATTTTAATTTATAATTTGGGTCTACTATTACTACTGAGGCCTGAATTGAATGTCTAAGTAAATTTCCTTCCAATTGATTGAATATTTATTTTCATTCACTATGTCTATGTCCTTCTAATTCTAATATTAATATGTCTTTAACTTGTGGCAATGTTTTCCAATTATCTAATATTGTTTTAGCTCTAGAAACTCCTTCAGCTTCTGTATATAAAAGGGAAATAGCTAGCTACAAAACTTTAAAATTACACTATTTGCATGATTATTATTGGATAATTTATTTATTCCCAATCAGCAGTTTATTAACAGTACATTAAGTATGGCTGTCTTCTATAATTTAGTTTAGTTTACACGTTTATTTACACTAGTTTACACTTTAAAATTACACTTTCTGTGCACAAATTAAAGCTTTGATTCTATCCACCAAGTAATAATGAGACGAGATTATTTGTATTAAATTAAATCATTTACAAGAATTTAATTAGTCCGGCCGGTGGATTTTGTTTTACTATCTCTGTTTTCATCGAAAACAGTTGTCCTATAATATAGCTATTACAATAACGTAATTTCAAACCATTGTTTCAACTGTTGATGCTTAAATATTATTATTAAATCAATCAGTTAATTTAATTATGTAATATGATGTCTCGTTCAGTAAAAAAAAAAAAGGCCGTAAGGTATAAGTTAAATAATAATACAAAAAATACACACTTTACAATGCATTTTATCTTATATATTCAAATTCATAATTTTTTTATCCTGCATCTTTTAAAGTGCAGATTCGTTATTTGCAGTATATTTTAAAAGATGCAATCATCCAAATTTTTAGAGGAGCCACTCCCAGTTTAGTCTCCATATGATCTGTCCCTAGACTCGCATAGTCTGCCAAGGTTTATCCAACAAAAAGAGTATGCGTCCCTGCAAGGGTCTATGTGACCATTGCATCAAACTGTAGGAGGTAGGGGTGGGCAATTTCGGATCCGGATCGGATTCGGATTGAATTTAATCGGATTTCGGATAATTCGGATTGAGGAAAAACCAATCCGATTTCAATCCGAACTTTAATCCGATCCGAATCCGATCTAAATTATTTGGATCGGATTCGGATCGGATATATATTTCGGATTAATTCGGATTCGGTTTGGATCGGATAAATTCATAGTTCGGATTCGGATCATAATTTTGGATTCGGGTTGAATTCGGATGTGGGACTTTTTTGACAATTTTCTCTAAAAATTTATGAAAATATATATTAATTTTCTAAATAAATTCTCCAAATAAACATTAATCTAAATAAACTCTCCAACTCTCCAAAAGTCCAAATCTTCAAATAAATTCTCTAAATAAACCACACAAAATAAACTCGTGGAGTGCACTGCTCGGTTTATTTCAACTAACTGGTACGAAAATAAAATTCCAACAACGCTCAAGTAATATCTCAGAAAACACACACAAATAAATGAATAATTGCCTTTCCAAATCCAAATTACCATGAACAAATTATCAACTGGTTGTGGCCTTGTGGGTCACGGGTTGATGATCCGGATGGTTCTTGAGTGGTTGCTCGGATGCTTGGCTTCTATCTGGCTGCTGGGTTCTTCGGTTGGTCGGGTTACGTGGTTGCTAGCTTCCTGCTGATTCTTTGAGTTCTTGCTGGTCGGGTTCTGTTGGCTGGGTTACGTGGTTCTTGGCTTCCTCTCGATCTTGAGTTCTTCTGGCTGGGTTCTTGGCTGGTCGGGTTGCGTGGTTGCTTGGCTTCCTGCTGATCGTCGAGTTCTTCTAGCTGGGTTCTTGGCTGGTCGGGTTGCGTGGTTGCTGGCTTCTCGCTGATCGCTGAGTTCGTTGCTGGTCGGGTTCGTGACTTCGTCGAGTGGACAATGCTTGAAATGAGTAGTGGATCGTGGTAGAGACAGTGGTAGAGACAGACAAAATGGGTTCGTTCGATTGGTAGAGGCAGTGGTTGGGTTCGTGCCTTCGTGGATCGTGGGTAGAGACAGTGATGAAATGGGTCTGTGGGTAGTGGATGCGTACTGTACTGGGGTTGGGTGCGTTCGTCTTGGCTCTTGGGTAATGGCAGCCGTGGGTGCTAGTGAGTCACTGGACTGGATCGTTGGTCTTTCTTAGCTCTTAAGTTTTCGATTTTGGTTTTCTGATTTCTGAATAGTAAAGTGACTGAACTGATTTTAAGAAGGGTAAATCCGATCGGATGGTTCGGATTAATCCGAATCCGAACCGATCCGATTCAAATCTGATCGGCTTGCATAAATTATATCCGATCGGATTTGATGTTAAATCCGAACCCGATTTTAATAAATTCGGATTACATCGGATCGGTTCGAATTCGGATAAATCTGATCCGATGCCCACCCCTAGTAGGAGGTGTTAGTGTTCTTTTTCTTTAATCAAAGATTATTTTTTTATAATTTTCTGACTTGCATGTATTTATAGCTGTCTCAAATTAGAATAATTTTAATTATATTTTTATTAAAAAAGCCCACTAGTAATATTTGTGAAGTTTAATAACAAAGCCATCTGTTTTTATTTTTATCTCAGTCAAACTACTCAATTTTTAGACTGAATGACTGAGGATTCAAGTTCTTTTATAATTATAATTTTTTCTTAATATAAGTTTTAGATTTTAGTCCAGTTGTATGTTTTAGACTTTAGTCATGTCGTCTGTTTTAGAAGAGTCATCGTAGATGATAGGGAAATAGGAACTAAAGAGTGAGATGAAGAACTCAAAGTAGAGGAAGAGGGTTCCATGACTATGAAGACTCTTCTCTATACTAGACTTGATTCCTAATAAATTATCCTATTATCACACGTACGCTTTATTCTTCAGGTCAACAATTCAACTCTTCTTATTTTTTAAGTAAAAAAACTTCTAATAATAAATAGCTGAATATTGTAATGCAGCTTAAAAATAAAATAAAATAAATATCCCTGGGATTAAAAACTTTAATTTTATACCTCGTCCGGCCCTGACAGCTTGGCCTTTGTATATAAAACTCTCCGTGTCTGATAACTACGAGTGATTACCCTCTTTCTCTCTCTCATCTCTTAGTTTAATGGGAGACAAAGCGACATTGGCAAATGCAAGAATAGAGCTAGAAGATTTGTACCTGGGAATCCCAGATGAATCTGTTGACCTCACTTTTCGAGATCTTGCACAAGTACAACAACAAAGCTTAAAATCATCGTCATCCCCAGTGAAGAAAAACCCTACGGTCTTGGAACCAATCCAAGAAGCCAAAACCCCAAAACAGGGGTCATCTCCATTAAACAAATTACCCAGCCTTGATTTCAACAGAGGCTTGCAAGAAATCAGCAGAAATCGTCATTATCATCATCACCACGATCATCATGATGAAGCTGTGCAAGCATCAACAATTAATCTAGAAAATAGAGCGGAGTTTGGGCAAGCAGTGAGGAGTAGCATGGCATTTGATAGTGTGAGTGTCATAAGCACGGCTTCAATGTATCAAGAAGGAAAAGCTCAGCAACGACGCAGACCTGGGATTCCTCACTCCAATATTTGCACCATTTGCTCTACTTACAGTTACATATTCCGCCATCGATGCCTGGTATTTATTCAAGCTGCAAAGATATATTTCTAACAGTTTTCTATGTTTTAATTTCAAGTTAAACTAGGGTTGGTTTAACATTCTGGTGTGGTAGCTTGTAAGGTCAGCTGATGTGCAAAAATATTATAGTTGTGAAAAAAAGTATGGCAAGGGTTGGGATAAAATCACATTGGTCCAAAGCTACATACAAGTATTTAACTAATGTCTTATAGTTGTGGCTTAGACAAAGCTCCCAACAACAATATCAATCGAACCCTTAGTAATTAATGTAGTAGCAAGCCTTTTAGGATTCATAATAATTTAATTATTTAGGTAATTAAAGTGATCCCTCAACTTATATAGGGAACTTGATGAGATAAAATCCTCTATATATATATATATATACACGCAGGTTTGTGGAAGGGTATACTGCAGGGATTGCGTGACTGCAGGCATGGGAGAGATGGTTGAAGGAAGAAAGTGCATCCAGTGTTTAGGGAGAAGATTCAGCCCAAGGTAAAAACATTTTTAATACTAGGGATAAAAGTGGGAAAAAACTTGTTCATAAAGGGAAAGGGATTGAATTTACAAATGGGTTGCCCCGTTCTGCGCCCCAGCCAACCCCCCCACCCAGTTATTCCTCCATTTCATACACCGTAAATCGACTTTATAAAAAATTCTATGTTCAAGAGGATGGTGTGAGAGGGAAATCGATTCCTGTTATCTTACTTACATTTTAAGAGATAAATCAATTGGGCTATTTTAACTTCAGTTTTTGACATAAATTTTTTATCCATTAATTTTATATAACTTATTCCTAAATATTCAAAATTAAAAACTAGTAATTGATATTACCAAGTCATCTAATTATCTACTATTTGATTTAATACAAAACACAAGTAGATAATCAAAAGATGAAAAAATCTTTTTCATACGAACCACTCAAAGTTAAATTGACGATGATATAGAGCTAAACGGAGGTGACTTAATCTCTATCATATTATAAATTCAAGCTTTTTTTACTTACACTTTCTTTGTTGTCCTACTTTAAACCTATATAACAAAGAAAACGGTAGTTGAATTTAAGAATTTTGTTACTTCTTTGACAACAACAATAAGATACGACAAAAATTGATGAAAAACAAATAACAAAATTTTTGCTAATTCGGTGAATATGCCGTGCCGGCCGGCCATTAACAATAGGTACATCAAAAGAGCAGGAGTGGTAGGATGTTGTTCAAGGTACCCGAGTACGGTGAAGCAGGCTGAGCTCAAATGGGCGGAAAAAGGGCCAAGGAGAAGGGACGAGCTAGCTTATGGCGGTTACAGCACAGTCATGTCTAGAGCCAGAAGCCCCATGGCCCCAATAAGATCTCATGCTGGTGGCAATAATACGCCTTCGTTTGTGGCATCTTCAACCTTTTTTCCCTGTACCCCTAATCATCACCATCTCCCACTTTAAGAAATCTCATTTAATTATTTATCATTAATTTTTTCGCAAGATTTACACAATGTTTTAATTTGGTCGTTAATTAACTAATGTTGGCTCTATTTGTTTTGTTTCTTATTTTTGTAAAACCTGTCTTCAATTTGGTGAAGATGACTGTTAGGAAAGGAACTCAAACAAGCAGCGGTAAATTAAGTAGAAACAAATTTTTTTCCTCTTTATGTGATTAAAATGTGATATGTACCATAAATTAATAAGTAAAAAAATAAACCAACACAATTTAAAGTAATAGGTCAACCATAAGAGACACAAAATAATAGGACCATAGTCTGATATAACCTTTAACAATATTAATAATGAGATTATAACACAAATTCTTTTCTAGATAACACTAGAGGCTAACAACATCAAAAATCTCAACAATCTTCGTTTACAAGAACAGCATAATATCTATATTTCTAACAAGTAGGTGTCTCAAATAACAGCTAATGAGAGGATAAAACAAAAATCAAGACCAATAGAAATGTAGATAGGGTTGGAATTTACAGGCTTGGCTTTTGCGAGCCCAAGCCTGTACATTAAAAGATAAGCCCAAGTGATAATATTATGCATAAGGATGACACAAGTACGTGGGATAAGGTATATTTAGATTCTATACAAGTTCCTATCAGACCCGTCACAAGAGCTTGCGCAAAGAAATTCAAAGAAGCACTTAATGGGCTGATTAAAGTAACTTGGGATCAATCCAATTTATGGAAGCCTATTGAAAGAATCTCACAAGATATTTAGACCAATCAATGCATGATTCAAACTCTTGAATTTTATGAGTAATCAAATTTATAAAATCAACGCATTAAGAATAAAAGATATGCCACTATCTTTTCAGATAGTGTTTCTATTTTTAAAAGAGGCAACAAATCATCTATTTTAATTTTTATTTAGTCATTTATGATTTTTTCCTTTTTATTAGATTAAGATCCTGATTAATTAAGGATTCTTTCCTCTTTTTTTTAATTAGATTGAGACTCTGATTTATTTAGAATTCTTTTCTCATTTCAATTGGATTAGGAATTTGTTTTTTATTAAGATTTTTTATAACCTATATATATATTCGCATTCAATAGGAGAGAAAAGAATAATTTTTATAGTATAATTCTCTTTAGTTCTTAAACGAACTCTTTAAATTTATCGAATTTTCTGTGGCGTACCAAGGTTCTTGCTTCATAAGCAACGGGTTGCGGTTCCATTCAATTCCTGAAATTAGAAACAATCTTGGAGCCTAATTTGATTAGGGTCTCATCAGTTCTTGGCGGGGCTCGTATTAATTGGTATTAGAGAGAAGGTTCAATCAGGTTTTGCCTATCCTTATTTAATTTTTGTGTCTTGTTTATTTCAATTAAAAAAAAAAATTGTGAACAGTGTCATATGAACAGTACATCGTAAATAGTATTTAAGGTTTATTAATTTTGCATCCTTGTGATTTATTTCCTTAAAAATCCGTAAATTTTGCCAATTTCTTACCCTAAATTCCTTCAATTTTCAATTATTCAGTGTTAAAAAAAGAGCTAAGAAAAAAAAAATAGTGAAAAAAATTTCAATTTCCATTATTGGTGTCTTATATAATCCAAGTCTAATTTTTCATTGTGCGAAAATTTATTCCCAAAATATTATTATTTTGTGCTTCCAAATCATACTCATATGTGTTCGTTGTGTTCTCGCCCTTAAAACCCAAATCTCTTTGATATAATCTTTATGAATTGCTACTGGAATCTTGATATTAGTTGGATTAGTTTTATAAGAACTAAGAGTGGAAAAAGACAAGAGAGTGTGAGTGTATTAGAGGGTAAAAGCCAATAAATTTGAGTGAAGCACGAGTGAAATTGAGTGAATTATTCTCTTGAGTGAAAAACGTAAGGAAGTGAAGTGAGGTCCTTTCTACATTATTTCTAATCTATTTTTATAGATTTCAACTATGTCTTAAGATGAAGAACAAACCGTAAATATAGAGGATTAACAATCAACTATTCAAAATTTTCAAATTCAAGCCCATACATAAGCGTTTGGATCAAGTAGAGAACGCACGTGCACAACAACCGCAACGCGTGCCCCAAGCACATAGAAGGGAGAGAGTTCCAGCTAGAGAAGTGATTAATGACTATTATAGGAATGAGTATGGTGAAGGAGAGGATTCGGTAGGTAATCATAGAAGAACTAGGCATCGAGATCAGTGTGAGTGGCATAAAGATGAAAATTCCATCATTTCAAAGAAAATCTGATCCTCAAGCATACCTTGAATGGGAGAAGAAGATGGAGTTTGTATTTGATTGTTACAACTATTCTAAGGCAAAAAAGGTAAAATTGGCTGTGATTGAGTTTTCTTATTATGTTATTAGTCGTGGGATCAGCTTGTTATAACTAGGAGACGGAATGGATAACGTCCTGTTAAAACATAGAATGAAATGAAGACATTGATGAGAAGGCGATTTGTACCTAGCCACTACTACCGAGGCTTGTTCCAAAAACTGCAAAGTCTTACACAGGGTAGCCGGAGCGTAAAGGATTACTATAAAGAAATGGAGGTTGCCATGATTAAAGCAAATGTAAAGGAAGATAGAGAAGCTACCATGGCACGATTCTTGAATGGCCTTAACCGGGAGATTGCAAATATGGTTGAGTTGCAACATTATGTAAAGCGAGACAAGAGGCCACAAACATCTACTGCACCTAAATCAAGATCCGAGCCCTCCAAGCCTAATTCACAAGGTAACAATGTGACACTCATTATTAGGAATTGTGATATTAAGTGTTTTAAATGTCATGGTAGGGGACACATAGGCAGTGAATATATGGTACAAGATAATGGTGAAATTGTAACTAATGATGAGACAGAAGATAATGAGATGCCACCATTGGAGGATGTTGAAGATGAAGAGTATGCAATCCCTGATGAAATAACTTTAACAGCTAGGAGAGCTTTAAGTGTGCAAGTAAAAGAAGATGAAGCGGTTCAACGGGAAAACATCTTTCATACTAGGTGCTATGTTTAGGAAAAAATATGTAGTATGATTATTGATGAGGGAAGTTGTACCAATGTTGCTAGTACTATCATGGTGAAAAAGTTAGGGCTTCCAACACTTAACATCCACAGCCATACAAACTACAGTGGTTGAATGACAGTAGTGAGGTGAAAGTGAATAAACAAGTACTAGTGTCTTTTAAGATCGGTAAATATAAAGATAAAGTACTATGTGATGTAGTACCAATGCAAGCTGGACACTTATTATTTGGGCGTCCTTGGCAATTTGACAGACGTGTGAAGCATATTGGCCACACCACTTATTGAAGTAATTAAGAAAAACATTGGATTCAAGTGGGAAGAAGAACAAGAGAAGGCTTTCCAAATAATCAAAGAAAAGCTAACCAAAGCCCTTTTATTATCCTTGCCTAACTTTAACAAAACGTTTGAAATTGAATGTGATGCTTCAGCTATGCCTAGGAGGTGTTCTTATGCAAGAGGGACGACCAATTGCTTATTTCAGTGAGAAATTAAGTGAACCGGCCTTAAACTATCCTACTTACGATAAAGAGCTATATGCGTTAGTTCGAACATTGCAAACATGGCAACACTACTTATGGCATAAGGAGTTTGTAATTCACACTAATCATGAATCTTTAAAACACCTTAAAGGCCAACACAATCTAAACAAAAGGCATGCTCGTTGGGTGGAATTCATAGAGACGTTTCTATACGTCATTCGTTACAAGCAAGATAAAAAGAAAAAGGCTGAAATTGTTAAGCAGATATATGAAACGGCAAAGCTCAACATCGAGCAAAGAACTGAGCAATATGCTAAGCAAGCCAATAAAGGGCGACACAAGCTAGTGTTTAAACCCGATGATTGGGTGTGGTTTACATATGCGTAAGGAACGATTTCCAGAACAAAGGAAATCCAAGTTGCTACCTCGAGGTGATGGACATTTCTAAGTCTTGGAATGGATTAACGACAATGCATACAAGCTAGATTTGCCTGGTGAGTACAATGTAAGTGCTATAATTAATGTTTCTGATTTAAGTCCTTTTGACGTAGGTGAAGATTTGAGGATAAATCCTCTTCAAGAGGAGGGGAATGCATAAGGATGGCACAAACACGTGGAGTAAGGCATATTCAGATTCTATACAAGTTCCCATCAGACTCGTCACAAGAGCTCGTGCAAAGTAATTCAAAGAAGCACTTAATGGGCTGATTCAAGCAACTTGGAATCATTGTAATTCATGGAGACCTATTGAAGGAATCTCACAAGATATTCAGACCAATCAATGCATGATTCAAGCTCTTGAATTTTATGAGCAATCAAATCTATAAAATCGACGCATTAAGGATGAAAGATATGCCACTATCTTTTTAGATAGTGTTTCTATATTTAAAAGAGGCAACAAATCAGCAATTTTGATTTTTATTTAGTCATTTAGGATTCTTTTCTTTTTATTAGATTAAGATTCTGATTTATTAAGGATTCTTTCCTTTTTTTTATTAGATTAGGATTCTGATTTATTTAAGATTCTTTTCTTATTTTAATTGGATTATGAATTTGTTTCTAATTAGGATTTCTTGTAACATATATATATATATATATATATATATATATATATATATATATATATATATATATATATATATATATTCGCATTTAATAAGAGAGAAAAGAAGAAGTTTTTCATACAATTTACTTAAAGAGTATAATTCTCTTTAGTTTTTAAACGAACTCTTTGAACTTATCGGATTTTCTGTGGCCTTCAACGCTTGACTTATCAACCAGACCATCCATAACTGATTGTGGTGTCCTCACATACAAAGGTTCTTGCTTCATTAAGCAACGGGTCACAGTTCCATTCAATTCATGAAATTAGAAACGGTCTTGGAACCTAATTTGATTAGGGTCTCGTCAGTTCTTCGCGGTGTTCGTATCACCAACTTCTCTAAAAGCCCATCCACTCTTGACTGGGTCGGGCTTGGGCTTTATCAGTTTTTTAAAAATAAAATTTTAATAAAGCTATAAATTAAAAAATAAATAAATTATACATAAATATTAACAATACAACATAATAAATCACAAATACTAATATAAAAAATAAAATAATCTAATAATAAAATTTTATTCAATACTTTATATAAACTATTAAATTATCAAAAAATTCAATACAATATTGTTTCATATTATTTATTAAATTCAATAATTAGTAATATAATTTTAAAATAATTAAACTATTTAAATACTTATTTTTAATTCATTAAATTAAATTTAATGTAATCACAATTTTTGTTTAATAAAATACATAAGTGGATGATTGACTCATTCCATACTATAAATAATTGCAGGAAATCTTTTGATAACACAGATTCCTATTTCTCAATGACATCTCACGATAAAGACAATTGGTTGAATCCTGTGAAATTCTAAAAAGAATGAGAAAAAAACAACAGAAAAATGCCAATGATAAGAGCTTGATTGATAATGAATATGGTTCTTAGAAAATGGATATTATCTTAGTTTATACTTGATTCTTGTATTAGTTTTATCTTGATTGAGATTCTTTAAACATCATAAGCATTAATATCAATTCTTTCATAATTTTGACTTGAAATTGAGATTGATATAACATGAGCTAAGAATTTTAGATTGAGTAAATGATTGTTTGTCTTGATGCTTATCTCCACAATACAGTGTAGTATACAGGCATCATTGTAAACAAATAACTATCTATAACTCTTAAAAGTAAAGCTATCTTTGAGTAACTTGGACCTATATACCATCAGTATATAAAGGATAATCTACCATGAGAAGAAGACTACCTTAAGAGATATAATTAAAGTTTCTGATTGGATATTTTGAAAAACAGAATTGCATGTGGTAAAAAAAAAAATCAAAACAAAATTCACGTAAATGCCTGTGAGAAAAAAATTGGAGATTAAGATGATAAGATTAATTTGACCTACTCTTTTCTTTGTTCAAGGAAAAGGTTGTTGATATTGAAGATTTTGGGAATGAATTTTGATTGAATTGATTCACATACACACTACAAGAATCAAACAGAGATGGAATTAACTATTGAATTAAAGTTAAAACTCTAATAATATTTGAAATTTTCTTTTAGCTATATAACTTATGCAATCTTTGAGGGTAGTTTTTATTTATTTATTTAGTTATTTTTAAGAGTTTTTGTTTTATTTTATCAAATTGAAAAATTGAAATGATGTTTGTAGGTATCATCACTGAAGCCCTCATGATACTATAACTTGTCCATTAAAACTGTCTAGGGGTTTAAAGGCTTGTTACATATGCTTAAATGCAACTGTGATTCCCTACGAAAGTGGACTAAGTTTAAGTTATCTTTTTGTTTTGATTTCTCATTTTAGGTTTGCTTGAGGACGAGTAAAGGTTAAGTGTAGGGGAATTTGATAAGAGCATTTTTTAATATTTTATTATTAATTATTCTATCTTTTTCTTGCTTCTAGTCTTAAATATCATAATTATTTTAGTTTTTTATTAAATTATATTTTATTATGGTAATTTTTATATTTTGTTATTTTAGGTATACTTTGGGATTAAAGATGAATTAAATAAGAATATTTATGGAGAAATCTGCTCAGAATAATCAGAAGGATAAAGAAATAAAGAAATTTAATTGAAAAAAATCAAGAAAGATTTGATTTCATTAATTATCATACATGCAAAGCTTAGTATAAAGAGTATATTTTGATTAATTAAGGAAACAAATATTTATGGCATGGCAATTGCATGTGCATGGCAATAATGGAAAATCCTAATATGCATTCACATGAGAAACAATTGCCATATTTGCATGTGCATGGCATTAAAATGGTGGCTAGCTTAATTATGCATGCCTTATGAATGGAGGATTCCGCCAAGCACTATATAAAGGCCAACCTTTGGCTTTTGATAAAAAAAAGACAGAGAACATTCAGGTGCAGCCAAGAGCAAGAAAGAACACAGCCAAGACAGCCAAGAAGAAGAAATTGAGAGAAAAAATAGAAGCAAGAAAGAATTCAGTAGTTGACTACTTGAATTAATCATCATGACTGATTTTATTAATTATTTTATTCACAATTTAATTATGTTGGCTTTTCTATTTGCTTGAGGATGAATTCAAAATCTCATACATGCCATATAATTAATATTTATGATTTTATTCTTGATCTATTTGAGTGGTTAATTAGATATAACTTGAATAAATTCTATAGTTAGATTAAAATGTTTAATCCGTAATTGTCTTGATATTTTAATCATTAGTGGTAAATTGGAATCAATGATTTCAATTGGAGATCATAACCTAAGTTAAATAATCCGACCTTATGTGTTTGTTACTTTGATCAACCTCATATCTCTATCTACTTAATGCTTTTATTATCTTAAATTTAAAAAATTTGTTTGAAATTATTTAATGGTTAGAGATTAGGTGAAGAACTTATTTTTTCTAACGACACATTAAAAAAATATCATTAACAGAGCTTATTATTTTCTACGCTTAATAATTTCAATGGAAATTGATAATAGAATTTATATATATTAGATGTATGTTGGTGGTGGCAAATGATCCTTTAACCAAAGTTTTTGTTATTATTATTTCTTTTTCATTTATTCAGAGTTTCTATTAAATTCATAATCTTAGGTTCTTTATTTCGTGTCATTTAATTAAAAATTCATAAAACCCACCTTTATTTATAGTTAATATTTTCTTTAGTTATATCAGTTTATATTATTATTATTATTATTTTAAGTCTTTATTATTATTATTGATAATAATAATAGTAGTTTTCGTGGGATCGATCATTACTCGCTCTATACTAGTTATTTATATTAGTAGTAAGATTTTAAATTTTGTTTACCTCAACAATACTACCAATATTTATTTTATTATATTTGTAAATTAATAATAATTAATAATATTCTTAATTATGTAAATCATAATTTTTTATTAATTTTAATTTTAATTATGTAAATTAAAAATTATTAATAAGAGCAACACAAATAAAATATTATTATTAATAATATAGTACAAAATTAATATTTTCTTCGAATAAACTATTATTATTATTAATTTTAAATATTAAAATAAATATAATACTATTACTTTTAAATAACTAATAATATTATTATATTTTCAAATAAAGATAGCATATAGTAGTATTGTTAATTTCTATGAATATATTATTATTATTATTGTTATTATTATAATATGTAAAAAATAATATATATTATATTGTGTGCAAGTGGTGCTCAGGAGTGGATGTTCAAATTTAGAAATGCTAATAGAATTAAAAGATAATAAAAATAAGAATTTTTATTTTTATTTTATCTTTTAATACAATTGGTCTATTCATAGAGTAAATAGACCAATTGGGTTTTTGATTCTATAACTGTAACGAAGTTGGGAATGGTATAAATAAGCTTATGTTTGAGCTAATATCACGTGGGCCAGATTCAAAGTTTTATTAGTGTATTTATTTACTGGAGTAAGAGTATAAAGTCTTTTCATTCTAGTATTTACCTATTTATGCTTAGGAGTAAGAGTTTCATTCCATGAACTTTACTCATTTTTACATTGGAGACAAAGAACGAGACTATTATGAAAAGAGGTGGGAATAAAAATTTACTCTCACTTATTCCTCTTTTACCCTTTTATTTATTAATTTAATATAATTATATTTAATACAATAAAATAAATAATATTATATTTATTTAAATAATAATATTATATTTATTTAAATAATAATATTATATTATTTTATAAAATTACATTTATTAAAAATAATAATATTAAACTTATGTAAATATAATATTATTACATTTAGTTAAAAATAACAATTTACATTGATTCTAAGTTAAAAATAATTAATATATAATAATAATATTATTATTATCATATACACATGGTAATAACATATATTATATATATTATTATATTATATTATAATATTTAAATATTTAAAAAATAATATATATTATATTCCGTGCAAGTGGTGCTCCGGAGTGGATGTTCAAATTTAGAAATGCTAATAGAATTAAAAGATAATAAAAATAAGAGTTTTTATTTTTATTTTATCTTTTAATACAATTGAGTTCGTTTTTTTTTTAATTTCTTCTAAATGGCTTTGAAATATAATCCGTACTTGGATATGACTTTATAACACTTTTTTTAATGATAAATATAACTTTAATTAAACTAAATTCCTTAATGAAACCAATTTTGGAGCTATCCTTTTTATATTGCTATAGACACATTTCATAAAGATTACCACCAACAAACACAACAGTTACAACATTGCAAGCAAAAACAATACTCATCACTAGACAACTCTAAACATATAATTAAAGTAATATTTTCTTTTTCTTTTCTTTTTTTTTTTTAATTTTTTGATATTTTGTTTTTTTTTTTTATAAATGTAGATTTTATATTTAAGAACCTTTCATTTTCTTTAAAGTTTTGTTTATAGAGAGTAATGGCTCTTATAAAAAAGATAAACTTTAATCTACCTTTTTGATAGAATAATAATTTTTAATTTAATTTTAAATGCGTATACACTTTAATTTATCATATTTTTATTTAAAAATGAGAGTAAATTAAAGTTTTAATAAGTTACAATCTGATTTAGGGACTCAAAAATAAACATTCAATACTACTAATTAAACTGAAAGAAAGTAACAAACCGCAAGGAAGGCAAAAGAAATTGTCACTGAAATTCTGTACAGTCGAAAACTCGCTGACGTTTGTGGTTTGTGTATAATGTTCATTTTTAACTTCTAGATTTCTCTGTTGTTTTTGTTCAGCATTAGGTTTAAAACTTCGTTTAATTGAACAATTGGCGTAGGCAAAATGTTGCTGTGGATGGGAGGATCAAGGCGAAAAGTGACGACTGTAAGTTTGAATTTTGATATTTATTTAATTTCATAATATATATGTGAATTTGCTGTAATTTATTTTTTATCATTTACAATTTTCTTTATAAATTTTTTCGCATGATATCTTCGGGAAAAAAAATCTTCAGTCACGCAAGTCCACACAGAAGAGGTAATCGCATAATTTTAATTTCTTTTTTTATGACTGATTAGGTGTTAAATCATTATAGGTATGTTTGGGGCAGCGCAGCTGCTCCAGCCCCTTTATTTCCATGATTTTCCATGCAAACAAAGGGGCTGGAGCAGCTGCGCTGCTCCCAAACGCTCCCTATGTTCTTCAAATCCTGTTTTCCAGAAACAGTTCCAATCGAACTCTCAATCTTTTTTATTTATTTATTTGTTATTGGTTTAGTGTTTATACATGCAAAAGATGCTATGTGTTTTGTGTTGTGAAAAAACTCAAGGCAAAAGCAATACTTTGAACAAAGGAAACGACAGGAGCAGCAGACAGCTGTGTTACACAGCTATGCTGATACTAGAGAACACAGATCACTGGATGTCCTCAGCTTGCTAAACTTGTCAACAACTGATGAAAAATGCAAGTCTGCTTGTCTCAGTGGTAAATCTTAAATTCTCATATTGTGGACGGACGTGTGAATTATTTTCCCTTTTATTTGAATACTAGTTTTTAGGATTGTGATATACGTTTGACTTTTTTATTGTCGAATAGAAAATTTGAATATATTTGGCCTAATGATCACTGTATATAGGAAGCATTTTTTGATCTTAAATGATTAAAAACTCAAATCACCTTTTTGTTTTGTTAAACTTTAAGGTAGCAAACAGGCCCTAAAATTCTGCATGTTTTAATATAAGTGGTTGATAAAATTGAGATAGAGGGATAAAGCTTATTTATAACATTAGTCTATTAAAGTGAAACACTTTTGTACTGTATGTCATTCATAAAGGTTTTCATCAAATGTTGAAGGTGGTGGCAAGAGTTGACCAATAGCATATAGCTGTGATTTGACTGCTTTCCGAGTATTTCTGGTTTCATGAGGCATAATGCATGTCTGTTTGTTCTTCTGCATGCTGTTCATATGCTTTGTAAAAATAAAACCATCAAGTAACAGAAGATTCATCTACAGTGAAGTATCCCATCACAAAACATCCTGCAAAAATCTTCACCAACACAGAAACTTTTGCAGATTCTGTTGATTACAAGGAAGCAGGTAATGTTTGAGTCTGTTATGCAATTGTCAATTAATGCCTTAAAGCACTGATTGGATGTTTGTGACTAGTTCATGCAGGAACTTCATCAGGCCACCAAGCAGAGACCATATCCCCAAAGAAGTGAGCGTTGGGTTTCTACTTTCAATATGCATGCTTTCTTATCTCTCTCTTATATGCTGATATATTTGATTATCTTTTACAAGAGGGTGTTTTAACCTCAGGAGCTGATGTTTCTATTGCCTCACAGATTTAGATTTACTGCTTCTGATAGTCAGAACAATGCCTTCAATGAAAGCAGTTGTAATTCATATCTCAGGAAAACAACCAATGACCGGCGTAAGTATTTACTATGTACAAGTTCTCAACTTTCTTACTCTCAAGGCTTCTCTTGACAGGCTGTGGCCGGCCATATTCCTATTCAAAGAACTTTCATTAGTGGATCTCCACTGGGTGGACTTCTACTATAATGCAGCCGTTCTTATCTTTGATTGTTATTATGAAAATGTCTTAATATTGTGTTTTCTTCAATGTTACCTTGCAATCTCATTTCTCAGAGATATCTGTTTTTGATTTGCTTGCTGATGATGGACTGAGTGGCAATTTGGAAGGAAGTCCTGTACATGAAGCTCATGTTGCATTTTCAGTAGAAGGTATTAAATTACTTCATTAGAAGTTGAAAGAATATTTCATTCTTGAGCTCAATATAACATTTTTTATTTTTCAGTATGAAAAAAAAAATGAGTTTACCTTATTGTTCAACTCAGTCTACTGACCATTTTGCACCATTATTAAGAAGGTCAGTGTTCCTCTGAAATCATCTTCATAAGTAGAAGGAACAATTGGCAGAGAGAAAACTGGATAAACTTTTAAATGTTCGAGAAATTAGCTATGAGACTGATCAGTTATTAAAACAATAACTGATTTTCTAACTTCAGCTCTCTCATTACCTCATGTCTTTCACTCCTCTCATTAAATCAGTTGACTTCTCATGCATCCTACCAACACAATCTTATGTAGCTACATTTGTTCATGTGGAGATTCCTTTTACTGTGTGATGAAAGAATTCAATGAAGTAATTTTTAGATGCCAATATGATTGGCTTTATTTTCTGTTAATTTGATATCTGCCACTTAATGCACTTTTTTGTTCTTCAGGTTTGGGCAAGGTGGGGACACAAACACCAATCCTCTCACCAGAACAACCCGAAAGGTAATTAGACACATACATTTTTCTCTACTATCTATTTTTAAGTTCATCTAATGAAAGTAATTCTAACAATATATTTTCCACATATGAAAACCGACTTTAGTGCTTTCTTGTTTTATGAAACAAATTATGTTTGTAGTCCTACACTATTTCTGTTGCTTGTAGTACACTCTATTCAATATCTCTTCTGAATCACATAAGCTTATTAGGATGTTTCTGCAAGAAAATTTAAGCACATGTTAAAAATGAAAATATCCTATAAGAATGTTGAATTGCTTCAACATTGAACAATAATTACTTGAGTTGATAATAAAAAATAGCATATGATATATGAAAAATTTTTATTTTTCCTGGTGACATATTGTCATGGTGCTTAAAATATCTTTTCTGACTCATTTGGTTCATGAGGTATTTTAAGTTGGCAGATAGATAGAGAATTATGTATTAGACTTTCAGTGGTTTATTTATTTATTTTATCCTTTTTCATTTTTATAATGCAGCATGAACTTGTAACTGTGCATTAGTACATAGTTGTGCTAACCGCTTAACTGAATGTCAATGGGCACAAATCCCCCATTAGATCTGTATTAGATTTTAATCCAAGCTGTCTCAGGTTTTGGTTTTTAATTTGAATTTGTCATGAAATGCATCCTTTCAATGCTACATATGTAACCTAAGCTAGATTTGAGCTTAATAGATATTTTGCTATTAAATTAGAGACTTAAATATGAAATGTATGGTTAAAGCACTATCGAATTCAATGTCCTTGTACGAGAATAGGATGTTTCAGTATGGATGCTCTTCACCTCGAGAGGCTGCAAGGAGACATAACTTCTTAAAGAACTTTGATTACGTGCTAGATGATCTTGAACTTGAAGTGGTGAGAGGCCCATGGATACACTTCTCTTTCAAAGTTTATATAATACTTGATTGGTCTAATTTGAAGTATTTGATGTTTTGCACCTGTAAGTTCCTTATGGACTGAGATCCATGCAAAATGATCACAACATTCTATAATATTTTGAGTACTTTAAACTTTATTTGAGTTCCTGAAATTGCAGAGTCCTTTTTTGCTAATGTAATCAGTACACAGAGGCATTGCAAAGCCTTTAGCTGTCAGTTAATGATAGGGTGGGTTTTTTGCGTGACATTATAAGTTTGGCTGGGGAAAATACAATGTAGTAGTTAGAAGAGACATATAGACTATGGATTTGTGCATCTTTCCCTGAACAAAGCTTAACGCGGGATGAAAGGATGTACGGGAGAATATTATTATCATTAAGTTAAGATGGAAATTCAAACAAGAGTACAAGACAAACGATGAACCCTAGCTTCTTATTTACATATGAACAGTCTTTCAAAGATATTCTATTCCGTATATGGTTTCTGCACCTTTTGTTAGTATGATAGTATTCCTCTGTTGGATTGTTGTCCATTGTCGTCGACTTAATTTAATATGCTGAGTGGGCTGAATAAACTTTATACTTAAGTTCCTTAAGTTGCTTTAAATGGAGATATGACATTGTCGTGATCCATTGAGTATAGGATGTCATGATGGAAGATATGAATAAGTCCCTGAGTGGCAGCAATTTGCAGTTTTCATCTGGCACAATAAATTCCCGTAGTCACAGGAAACAGAAGTATTCCACATTAAATGACTGTGAACCAGTTGATGGCTATGGTAGTAAAATGGAGAACTCTTTTGGTGATTCTGAATTCTTCCATGGCACTAGAAACAACAATGAAGATATATGGAATGGTATTTCAGTTTTTTTCCCATTCATATTATCAATTTTCCCTTCCTATCATGATTATTATTGTTTCACTCTTGGAGAAACTTTTGGCATAATAAATTTTCATGTATCTTATGTGATGTCATTGAGTCAAGATCATTTTTATTGTCTCATGAGAATTTAAGGTGCTTTGCACCTGCTTTACCGTATGTTAAACAGTTAAATCTGAGGTGATTTTCCAGTTGAAAGGATCTGGTGTGGTCCTATAGATTTCACTTGATAAAAAGTTAAACTTGGTGAATATTTTGCTTAACTTTGTTTGTTAACCTCTGAACTTCACGTTACGATTTGTTGAAATGATATTAATCATATTTCTGATTTTGGTTTTTGATTGTTGTTTTGTATTCCTGTATTAGATCATGCGTCCTGCGCATAAACTTGAGGTTCTAAAATTATTTTCTGTTATTTGATTTCCTTCTTAGGATCAGGAGTGTAATATCAGAGTGTGATTATCTGTCTTTTTTTTTTCCCTGTCGTACCAGCTAGGTCTAACTTCCTAGATGACAATTTTCATAATGAGAAGGAATTTAATGCTTCTGGGAGGAATTGGCAGGGTCAAATGGAACGAATTGATTTTTCTCGTTATGGAAATGAGCTATCAGATTCTGCTTTTGAATTCCCCCATCTACATAAGAATAGGTATTCCACCAATATCAATGCACTCTGCCGCATTTTCAATATTGTCATGTGTAGGTTCCTAAGAATGTTCTTATAACCATGCAGGATATCGGTGAAAGCAGCAGACAGATACAATATCATAGGTTCTGCTATCCATATCATGTTATTCTTGTTATTCAAATATCAATGAAACATAGTTCTTCACTAATGCAGTTTTATTCTTTTGGTTAATTTCAAAGTGCAATTGGTTTTTGGCTTTCCTATATTAAATATAGAGTACTCTTGTAATGGCTCCCTATGGATTAAGAGGTTGGCTTACCCTTTGTCTGCTAGGGTATCATTATCTTACTACAAGTTTTATGTTCATTTTTTTTTTTTTTTTGAGGCAAAAGTTACATGGATTGAATTAATAAAAATTTACAAAAGGTGAACAAGATGTTCATTAGCCCCAAAAAGGGCCTAGGAATTTACAAATAAGAGTATCTCCTAAATATCAAGTAGTTTTATGTTCAATTACATCAAGAAAATTGCTATTACTCTTCACACTTACTGTTTGATGTAGAAAACTTTGGTTATAACAGATACTGTGGAACTAATTGCTTTGATATATTGTTGATTTGTTCTGTTTACTTTATTAATCAGATTCATCATCTCCAAAGCAACAAACATCAGAAAATAATTGTGATGTCATAACATCCAAGATGACAAGGTGCTGTGGGTTCTGTAACTTCGAGTGTGCTTGGGTATGGGTAACTTTAGTGTATAATGAAGGAATTTGTCTTCATATGATGGCAGGTGTCCTGCAGCTGGAAGAAACTCTGATTTTAAAGAGCCAATAAGTCAATCAGATTGGTCTTATCGTGAGGATGCTAGGGATAATTTGAGGTTGCTAAGGTAGTTATTGCATCTATCTTTGTTTAGTGCACATCTTGTTTCATTTTACCTTGACTTGTGTGTTTCACTTCTATAATCTTGATGGCAGTGAAGAGTCATGCTCATCAACTGCAGGTTTAGTATGGATTTCAGTTGCCAATTTGATGATTCTGGTTATTCTACTGAAATCTTCATATGAAAAAAGCTTTTTTGTAAAGCTAGCCTTTTGCACCAGTGATATCAGTAAGGGGTGCGGCAAAAAAATATATCATCTTCAAACTCAATGGCAAAGCAGAGCAGAAGACCTGAGGATATTTCTGGAAGTGATGGAAATACAAATGGTTTGCAGAACATTTATGCCAAAGGAAAACAACACCAAAACAGGTTTGATGTGCAACAGGGAAGTTACACATGTGGGTCAGGAAAATGCACAAAGATGCCTAGTCCATCAAAGTCAAAGCAGTTCCATCAATTAAATTCTCCTATCCAAGAGGTATTTGGTCCACAGGACAGTTTGTTTGTGGAAGGATATAATTCAGCTGATGTGATTTCAGATTTCAGTTCTTTTTGTCAAACGTTGGAATGAAAGTTCCATCCTTTTGATCTAAACCACAGATTGTAGATTCTTTTAGTGGATTTCCTATCCCTGAATCACAAATGGGTGCCAAGTCTCCTTTTGATGGATGCAAATATGGTAATTCTGTCCAATATTCATCTTTGGGCAGCACTGATTCTGAAAAGTTTCCATTCCGTAAGTCATTAAGTTGCTTGAGCTGTCATGATTCCCCTATATGCCCCAATCTTGGGTTTAAACCAATGAAACCAAGTTTATTCTTAGATTCCGATCCAGGATGTATGCTATTTCTTTCTTTTCATGTTCCTGGTTCTCATGGAGAGATTCTCTTTCCTGATTTATCAGTTCTGGAAAGTTTTAGCAAGGATGAGGGAAGTAAATCAAAAGCCAAATCAGCTAAAAATCAGAAGTTTGAGCCAGATAAAAAAGGTTGCAGTGGTAACAATTGCCTGCTCTCAGTGAATAAGGAGACGATGAATTCTTCGACTTTTGAGGACAACATTATAGAATGCAAGGAAGCCAAGGCTGGACCATCAGAACAAAAGGGCACAAAAACAACACCATCTCCAGAGCATGTAGAGGAGGCGTTGCCGTCATCTCTGAAGAACCCTGACAGATTCAAACATGTGGCTGATAAAGAGTATGATAGATAAATCTAGAACTATCATTTCCTCTCTTTTACCCCTCGGGTAACTTGAAATCCAATCTACATTGATGCTAAGGAGTTTATATTATTGTTAGATACAGGCAATATGCAGATATCCCTCCTTGTCAAAATAAGAGAGAAGGTATCTAACTACTTTCTATTATATCCATTGTCTTTCAATGCTTATTGCTTAATTTTCCATTGGATTAATTTTTTTACACAGATCTTCATCCAGGAATTGATAATGTTGGGCCTGAAAGAAAGACGTTAAGTAACCGTGTTGAGTTATCCAGTCCTGTGGTGATGCTTGAAAGCTATGTTCTCAAACTTCTTTGTGTGCAGAAGTTACTGAAAGATGCAACTGATTCGGTCACCATGAAGAAGGTATAATACCATCTCTATGTGCAATAGACACCGCAAGTATCATGATTCATGAATTTGAAATGACAGCAAAGTCTTCATTTGCATACATCTTGTAGCATTTACCACCGTGCAGTTTAGCAAATGGATCAGTAGATGCACGCTCACAATTGCATACTCTGTAAATCTCATTGCATGTGTAAACATCAAGATATAGAATAAAGATGTTTCATATATATTAATCTATCTGTTATTATCAGTAGCTTACAAAAGCGAGGAAAAATAATAAAATTGCTCGACAATTTAAACAATTTACAACAAAAATCTTTAATACAAAAGCTAATGAAATAGGAGACTGGACAAAGGATGGACTGTGAATTGTGTCAATAAAATTCATTGGTAAAGGTTTTAATCTAGCAAACATTGTGGCGGCTAAATTTTTTTCTACTGTTTATCTTTTTATAAGGTATTTTTACTGCATGATTTTCTCATCTTGAGTGGATTTTTCGTTTTCCCATTTAAAATATTTCTCTGAGGATTGCTGAACTCTTTCATATGACCTCTCAATTTCTTAACATCTGAGTTTTGGATAGGCTTCTCCATGAGCTCCTTGGCCCCTTCATCCATGCACCTGTTTTGCTAAAAACCACGATCTAAGAAATAAAAAATGTGGAAGGAATTCAAAAAGGAGCTTGAAGCACAAGCAAATTGAATATGTATTTTTACTGCATGATTCCTGTTTGCAGAAAGAAGAATATTCATTTTTAATCGTCCATATTATCATGCTCTATGGCCTATAGTACTTGTATCAACATTGAGGATTATGTCACTAGGAGCTACCATGCAAACGAGTACGATACTTTTTCCGATTTATGTTCAAGAGGATGATTTCTGTATAATTATTTTGCTATTCAAGTAGGATTATGTTTCCCTTTTTATTTTTATTTATTTATTTATTTTTTGAAGAACAGGATTATATTACCTTAATCCTTTTAAGTAGATCATATCCTGACATATCTGGCATAATCTGTTATGATCAAATTCACCTTCATGTCATCATGGATTACATTGCATCTTTGTGATATTTCGTGTGATCTTTTTCTCTTGGTTTGTCATGGATTTTGTTCAAGTTACAATAAAATTAAACCACAACCCATTTACATCACAAGTTCGGCTTCCTAATGTTTTTGGGAAATCTACAATAACAACCCTAATACTTTTATAATTTTCCAAAATAACCCTCTAAATTTATTTCTTTCAAAACCAGCCAAAATAAACTAGAATCACGAAAATACCCTTTCAATGAAAATGTCTTTAAGGTCCAGAAAAATCAAAAAAATACAAAATGGATAAATATATTGTAGAAATTAATGAACTAAATAAACAAATGTTATTACATATTAAAACAATAATAGAAGAAATTAAACTCCTAAAAATTGAAGTTTATGAAATAAAAATAAGATTAGGAAAGAAATCAACATTCCTAGAAGCACAAAAAGAATTAAAAGAATCAATTAGACATAAAGATAAAATATAATTTGGAGAAATAATCAAAGCGATCATTTGATGAAAGAATGAGAATTACGACTATGCCAGAAATACTAAGAAAAGAAGAAGAATTTCAAAAACAGTTACAAGAAACAATAAAAAGATCAAAAAATAAAGAGAAAACTGATATCAAACAAAAAGGAATAAAAATTGATGAACCTAAAGAATCAAGCTCAAGTAGTGAGTAATAAATGGATAATTTAGAAGAACAATTTGATAAATTATCATTAGAAGATTTAGACCTAGTAAACACTAGAATTTAATGTAAATATGAATGTTGGAGCACCACCTATCGAACCAAGTATAAAACCCAAGACCCTCATATATTCAGTCATCGATAAAGGTGTAAGGGCACATAATCAAGTATTAGCATCTAAAAAACCATATTATAAAATGTATCCAGAAGAATACATACCTGAATATAAAACTGAAAATGAACCTATAAACCTATGGGAAGTAAATTAGATATAGATTGTAGAAAAGACCCAAGTAAAACATTAACAAGTTGGTCGAATGATATGAAAATAATGTTCATATTTAATAAACAGAATAATGATTGGGATGCACAAAATACTGGAAGAAAAATTTGATTTATGGATAGAATTATTAATAATGAGCTTTACTTGGTAATGTACAAAATTGGTGGGATGGAATAACTGATGAAATAAAAACTTTAATAAGATTAGCAACTAAACAAGAACTTAGAAAAGGAATTAGTGAAGGATTAGATAAATTCACAAACTATATAAGAGATGAATTTTTATGAGAAAATTGGGAAGATCGTAAACAACAAGAAATACAAAAGGAAAAACTTTT